>CM032231.1:148450000-148457500 GCA_019009955.1 Riptortus pedestris
CTACAAACTATTATACGAATAGGAAGGTTACTATAACCCTAGTCATAGTGCAATAACCATGTATAATAGTTTGTAGGTATCTTTAGTCTTGCCCTGAAGAAGAGAAAATAAAGATTCTCGAAATATCGGCATAAACTAAGATTTATTTCACCAACATTGACCAAAACTCCAAAAAGAATAACACACCATATATAAATATTATAACCTGGTCGAAAACATCAGCACGATTATATATATATATATATATATATATATATATATATATATATATATAAACTTGTCTCTCGCTCTAATGGTCTTAATTTTGGTTTGATTGTTTCCAAAACCGATATGATGTTAGCATGTTATGAATAAGCCAAAATATGATTAAACATCTTATTTCAAGCCGAAATTCCAAATATTGTGATCAACAAATCTTTTCTAGATGAGATATATGCAAATAGGTTCTGATGACCTCCCCCCGCCCACCCCCGCCTTTTGTTTTTAGATTACGAACATTGGAGTGTTTGAGATAAAAATTATTCTGGTTCGTTATAGATTACAGTAATATATATAGTACATAGTTTTCAATAAAATTAATATATAGTATTCAGATATATTTCAGTATTTCTTTTTCTTTCCTATCAACAAATATTTCCATCTATTAAGTTCCGAGAGATTGGCTGACGTGTTTGTTTACAATTCAGACAATATCTGTTGTGGGGGTTATTCAAATGAGAATTGACAAAGATTTCTCGTTATCATTTGTATGAGTTCGTGTGTGGAGGAGTAGAGAGAGTAAGACATAGAAATAGAGATTCATTCCTCAGTTAGAAGAGCTATATTTACAAACGTTGCTAAGATAAGAATCTATTTTGAGGAGTAATTGTGTAAAGTACCCTAGAGGTGGTGAGCTGGGATAACCTTCCTAATTAAGAACCCTTTAGCCAGGAAGAGATAAGGGAAAGATGTATTCGAGGAGTGAAGCCCTCACTAAATATAGGCCTAGAAAGCAACAGGTTGATGCCGTCTCTGACCCTGAATTTTCTACGAAAACTAAGCAGATTTCCCCCATGAAGTTAGCAACAGATAAATATACATACTGGTAACATAGCAGCACCATGAAGAGAATAAATACAAACGATAATATGAAACCTCCCGACGGGAAGCGTCTGGAACGTAAACAAACAGGTGTGCCAACCCCTCACCGGAAAGAAAAACAATTACTGAAATATACCAGGATATAACAAATTAAGTTTATTGAAAGTCTATTTACTATTTTAATCACATTTTAGTATTCCAAGAACTTAAGACGAGGGCAGGTCACCAGAACATATTTTCATGAATCATGAATATTAAAGGTCTCTTGAAAACAATATCTGGTATTTAAGCTTCGAAAAATGTGATTTATTATGTTAAGTTCTTATGTTTAGAAACGAACTTAATCAATAAATTGACAAAAAAAAAACACATTTATATTTGAAGAACATAAAAAACATAAACATATGCTAATGTTCATCCTAACCTTTAGTTGTTTAATAACCTCGCCCAGGATGATATCGTTTTTACTATAAAATGTTACTCACTTTAGGTCCTGGCTGTGGTTAACCGTCCATATACTTGTTGCACTCACGTTCACTAGCGTTCAATAGTTAAAGCGGGCACATAACTGAATTTTTAAAATGTTTTAAGTAATGGGCGCTTGTGAGATGCGCACTCATCGACTGGTAACCAAGCACTGACTCATAATTAATTGAATATATGTTTTTAAAATAACTGCTACAGGATTCCCCGTTTGGGGGCTCAGGTTTGCCATGTGAGTTAAAGCGTTGATCTATATCTCACATGGCAAACCTAGAGTGACGAGTTCAATTCTCGCCTGGGCAAAGGAAATTATTTAGTGACGAAATTCATTAAATAACATCCTAAAATATCACCCTGGCTAGAAAAGGGTGGTAACCTGTAGATAACCCGTCCTAAAGTTGCAAAAACTGTACGTTAATAAATAATAATAATAAACATATGTTTAATAACCGCTAAAATTATATAACAGAAGTGGAGATTTGAAAACTTGAAACCCGAAAACTGAAAAATGCAAATATCTTTAATATTTGTAAGTAAATCTAATTTTCAATAAGATAAGTTCTATAAAAAGTTTTGATTCGACGTATAATAAAGAAGATAATTCGAATTTTCGAAAATCCTCCCCTCTAAACCACCCCTCCCGCTGGTCCCATTTCACCCATTAACGAATTCGATTTTTCTTTTTAAATATAATGATTAAATGTCAAGTTTGGTAATGATAAAACAAAAATTGCGACCGCTAGTGCGTTAGTGTGTGTATATATATATATATATATATATATATATATATATATATATATATATGAAGGAAATCTGCTAAAAAAGAGCGTCACGCAGGGGCTTTGTAAACTAAGCATATTTCCCAGGCGAAGGTTTGTAATATATGCATCTACATAATTGTAACAACTTGCATAAGTGAACAAATGCAAATGAGATTGAGTTATCTTTAAGTCAATTTACATTTTAGTAACACATTCAACGGAGTGTCTGAATTGTAAACATACATGTCAGCCGATTTCTAGAGCCGAAATATAGAAATATTCTTGACTGAGATACATCTGAATATAATATCTTAATTCTATTGAAAACAATTTACTATATTTTTTTTTTTTTCTGAATCACTCTACATTTATTAATCCAAGAACAAATGAAGGTGGGAAGGAGGGTGGTATTTAGAACATTTTTGCATGAATCTCATCTACAAAACGACTTTTAGTAGATTTCCCTCAAGGGAAATCAGCTATTGAGGTTGTACTCATGACGGAATTTTCGAAATTTTTCTTCAAATGTCCATCGATCCTACCTAGTAGATGACGAAAATGAGGTCCGTTCAAAACTGTATATAAATATATATATATATATAAATATATATATATATATATATATATATATATACATATATATATATTTGTCTGTTACCGCTCTATCGGTCGCAATTTTTGTTTAATTGTTACCAAACTCGATATTTAGACGTTTTATGTAAAAAGAAAGATCAAGATCGTTAACGGCTGAAATCGGACCAGTGGGAGGGGGTTTCAGGGGGGAGGATTTTCGAAAAATCGAAATATCTCTTTACTATACGTCGGATCGAAACCTTTTACGGAATCAATCTTATTGCAAATTACATTTACTATAAATATTGATATATAAATTTTTCCTCTATCTTGTATATTAACCGAGATATTTGCATTTTTATTAAATTTCGGCGCCTCACGATCGAGAGTTACTTTCCCGCCAAAAGCTAGTTCGGTCGTTTCCTTGACTGCCTCGGCTCTGTTGAAATTTCTGTATTATAAAACTTCACGTGGGAAATCTGCTTAGTTACGCAGCCCCTGCGTGACGGCCTTTTTTCTGTTGGCTTATTCATACCTCGCGATGACATAGAGGGAGATTTTATTGAAGGCTGAAAATTGAATAGAATCCTAATATCTCGGTTACCATTGAAGATAGAGAATTCATTTATATAAAAGTATTCATAGTAAATTTAATTTGCAATAAGATTGGTTCTATACAATTTTCCGTTCCGAAGTATAGCAACGGAGATATTTCGAATTGATAAGAATCAATAAGAAGGCCAAGTCCTCTACTGTTTTTTAATATAATGCAGAGTGCGCTTTCGGAGTCAATGCTCCATCCTCAGTGCCTGCTGACAAACACAAACCTCGAGTTAATTTAACATTCACAGCATGGCCAAAAGGCATAATAAACAACAGTCATAAAAACAAACACAATATAATATATACAATATTACAATATAAATTAACTCGAGGTTTGTGTTTGTCAGCAGGCACTGAGGATGGGGCGTTGACTCCGAAAGTGCACTCTGCATTAAATTAAAACTGTAGAGGACTTGGCCTTCTTATTGATCCTTATCAATTGGTTCCTCTACCATCCAGCATATTCCAGAGATATTATATTTCGAATTCTTCGAATACTCCCCCTCCTACTGGTCCAATTTCATTAACACCGATATTTCTTTTTACATAAATCGATTAAATATCGAGTTTGGTAACGATCAAACAAAAATCTCGACCGCTGTATACATGCATAAATTAAATTATAACGTCTGTCTGCACATTGCTTTTTTTTCTCGAAATTTCACGATGAATTTTCGTTTCACATGTCATATACAAGATATCTGCAATTTGTGGCTGTGTTATCTGGTTATTTCTTACATTTTCAATCCCTAACTACTGAACCGAATTTTATGAAACTTGGTATGTACGTTACTACTAACACAACTTATGCTATTGGCTATGTTGGTATTCTCAGAGACGAATAGGAGTTGGGGTCATAGGTGAGGCCAAATAAAAAACTGCAATATTTCCTTTCCTATTGTTTTTTTTTTCTGCAAAGTTTCAAGTATAAACAAGATATACGCTAAAAACTATAGCGGGAGTCAATAATATTATTGTTCACAGAAGACTGTACCGAACTAAACAAAATTCGGTATGGAAATTAGCATTAACTCCTCCATGATAATTATTAGCTGTGCCAACATTTGTAGGGACGAGAAGGAGCGGGGGGGGGGGTTACAGGGGAAACTTGAAATTAAAAATAACGATATTTCGTTTCCTATAGGTATTTCGGCAAATTGCACATGACAAAAGTTTGTTATATGCACATTTGACTTATACCAAAGTATAAACAATATATACGCTAAAAACTATAGCAGGTGTGAACAATTTTAAAGGATTTAAAAGATTATGTGAGTTAGTATTAATGCTTCTTTGATTATAAGTTAATGCAAGTTTTCGATCCGACGCATAATATTAAGAATTTTCTAAATTCCACCCCTCTAAACCGACCCCCACCCCTCCCGATGGTCCGATTTCAGCCGTTAAGAACTAGATCTTTCTTTTTACATAAAACGATTAAATATCGAGTTTGGTAACGATCAAACAAAAATTGAGGCCACTAGAGCGGTAACAGACACACACACACACACAAATATATATATATATATATATCTATATATATATATATATATATACTAGCTATGGTAGCCGGCGTCGCGCGGGCATTGATTTGAGACGGGATGTTGATTGTATTTTTTCGGCGACTTTACTTTGCACAATATTTTGACATTTCCCCGTTTCAGTGTTTAGGATTAGTACCCGTGGTTGGTTTGGAATAGAAAATGAAATATCACGAAATTTTATTTCAGGCCTCCCTTATAACCCCCAATCCCATTCTAACCTAAACATTTTAATATAGCTTATAACCATGTAACCATCAATGCTAATTTATATATTCTGAGTTTTGTTGGAATCGATTCAACCGTAGGTGTCCAACCCCCGCTTTAGCTTTTAGTGTATATCTCGTTTATAAATTGTTATACAACAATAGTGAATATAACAAAAGTTACTTTAAAATAACAAACTAAACAACTTTTGTCATGTGAATATTTGCAGAAAAACAATAGAAAACGAAATATCCCGTTTTATTGTTATACAAACAAAAAGTGGAATATAAACAAAAGTTACTTTAAATAACAAAACTAAACAACTTTTGTCATGTGAATATTTGCAGAAAAAACCAATAGAAAACGAAATCCCCGCTATTTTTAATTTCAGGCCTCCCTTACAACCCCCATTCCTGCCCGTCGCTAGAATGTTGGTATGGCTTATTCTAAAGAAGGGCGTTTATTTTTATTACACATACCGAGTTTGGTTTCGGTTGAGTCTTTTGTGCCAAATAAAATTGCGTATAACATAACGCCTTTATTACTTCGGTATACGACGATACGACGAAGTATAAAAAAAAGTTTCTCTAAATAACAAAATAAAACAACTTTTGTTATGTGCATATTTGCTGAAAATGCAATAGGAGAACGAAATATCACTATTATTAATTTCAGGCCTCCCTTATAACCCCCTCACTCCTGCTGCCCGTCCCCTAGAAATGGTTAGTATGGGCTTATTTATAAGTTTGTGCAAGGTTTCGTATTAACTCAAAATATTAACAAGTTTTTTTAATTCAGGCCTCCCTTATAACCACCCCCACGTCCTTTTGGCTCAGAGAATTTTAATATAGCCTAAGTCTAAGAAAAGATATTGCGTTTTACATAAAACGATTAAAAATGTAGTTATGGTGTCTATGACATGTGAAACGAAAAGTTATCGTGAAATTTCGCGAAAAAAAGTCAATGTACAGAGAGAGGTTACAATTTTATATATATATATATATATATATATATATATATATATATATATATATATTGAACGGACCTCATTTTCGAAATCTACTCAGTAGGATCGGTGGACATTTCAAGAAATTTTTCGAATATCGTGAGTACACCACCAATAGTTGATTTCCCTTAATCTGCTAATAATCGCTTCATGATACCTCATTACCTCAATAGCTAACTTCCTGCGAGGAAACTCTGCTGAAACTTTTAATTGGGCTATAAAGGAAGGTTGTGCTAGGACCTTGATCGAGTGAGGAGCGAGCATAATGATCCCAAGGTCTACTAGCAATACAATCAGAAAATATATACACTTTTAGGATTCTACTTAGTAAATATTATTCCTCAAAAGGAAAAAGACACTTTAATTGGCAATACTCAAGTTTCAAATTAATTTGCAACAAATTAATCAATAGCCACCATCGTTAAAAAATAATTAATAGTTTTTATATTATTTTTTTGCCAATCTTCTCTGTTCAATAATTTATTAATTACCGCTCGTTAATATTTATTAAGGTATTTAGTATTTAGGAGCTGTAATGTCTGTAACTTGGGAAAAGTTGCTAACCTTGGATGCTCCCTATTTCTTGGTGACATATATTTTTATCTCTCATACAATTCCAAATTATTTCAGTGGAACAAGTTATAAAATAATGTAATGCAAACAATATATATATATATATATATATATATATATATATATATATATATATATATATATTACTGTAAAACCCCGAAGTGTGGTAAATGTCAGGACTTACCGGTAAATCCGGGGCACTGGTTAAAGTTCGAAATTTAGACGAAATTCAAGCTTTCAACGTTTGGGAGTTGGTCAATCGCCGGATTTGCCTTCTAGCTTGGTTAATGCCCGAAAAACATTAAATAAATGTGAGATTTCGTACTTTTACCAATACTGTTTGGTAAATGGGCGGATTTGCCAAGGCTCATTGGTAAATGTCCAGTGAAGAGGAGTGGGACAGGGATACTCCCCCCTACCTCATTTTCATGTCTCCTGACGAAGTGCTCGACGAAGAGATAAGCCTTCGCCCGCAGTTCCTCAACAGTCATTGGTTGGTGGCTAAGGTTTCAAAAAAATGCAACTTCTTAAAAAAATGTTCAAACAAGAAATGTTTGTGCAAGTTAGTTAATATGAAGTGCAATTCAAAGTGCCACAATTCTCTCCCATGCTATAACAAATAATAATAAAACTTATTCTAAAATTTTCTTTTCAAATAACCTTTATACCAACT
>CM032231.1:148462500-148692500 GCA_019009955.1 Riptortus pedestris
ATACCCGTATAACACAGCTTTTTAAAAGAAGAGTTGAAAGACATTGTAGTAGTCACCTGTAACAGCGTATATTTTATCTAAACCTTTGTAATTTCTTTTACTCATTTGATATAACTTTTTCATTTTAATTATTGATTTATTTATTTATCTATTTTTTGTATTTATTCATTATTTAAATATTTCATTAATGATTTCCCTATAGTCCGATGGGACTCCAAAATTCGATATATGTTTTGTACTTAGTTTTGAATTGGTCTTTGTTTGTTCCCTTGTTTCTTTATTTTGCTCTTGGTAGTGTTCCATTTTTTTGAGTTCCATTTCCGTTTTCGAGTTCTATGTCCATGTTTGTGTTTTATCCAGTTTTTGTTTTTAATTTCAGCTTTTGAGTTGCATTTTTTTTTGTTTTCCATTCCTGTTTTGAGTTCCGTTTCTATTTATTTTCTATTACACATATGTTTTTCTATGCATTTTTCCGTAACTCAAGAATTCGGCAAGTTATTCGTACTATCTTCGTTTCAGCGTTTGAGTAACATTTCCTACTAATCTGTTTTATTTTCAAAAATCCGTCACGCTGGGGCTGCGTAAACTAAGCAGATTTCCCTCGCGAAGATTAACAATAGATAAATATACATGCAGGTAACACAGCCGTGAATGCTCAGTAAATGTTCAATTCCACCCCCCCCCCAGTAAGGCTGGAATGTAAACAAACAGGGCAAGCCAAAACCTCGTAGCGCTGCATAGATAGACCGGAAAAAAAAAAACAAACAATTAATGAAATATATCTGAATATATCATATTATTTTTATTGAAAACAATTTTACTAAAAGTTAGTGCTGTTATTTGTAATGAATCAGAATTATATATATATCAATCACTCAAATATTATAATTTGGGGGGGGCAACATAACGTATTGCATATATACACTGCCTCAAAGTTCAATGAATAGGGATATTGGATGTTTGTTGTATTTATGGGGGCCTAGCATTTTTTTGTTTTTTTTTTTTTCATTATTACATGTATCACTAGTAGAAGTGGGGGTTTACTGAGGGCTGAAAACTGAAAAATGCAAATATCTCGGTTAATATTTTATATTAGAGAATAAATATTGAACAATCTTTTTTCCCCCAGAAAATTGTAATTTGCAATTAGGGCGATTGATTTTAAAAGGATAATAGGACTAGAACAACTTGATATTCCTTTTTACATATATCCCTAAATATCTATTTTTGTAACGATCAAACAAAAATTGCGACCGCTAGAGCAGTTTATATATTTATTTATATATATATTTATATATATATATATATATTATACATAGTGTACAGTTTTGAACGGACCTCTTTTTCGTCATCTCCATAGGGTAGGATCGATGGACATTTGAAGAAGAAAAATTCGGAAACTGCCATCAGGAGTTATCATTCCTCAATAGCTGATTTCCCTTAAGGGAAATCTGCTAATAAAAATAGGGAATATGTTAATATGAAATCAAGAGCGTTTTACGAACGTGGAAAATCGGCTTAGTCTTTGCGTGGCGGAATTCGAATTCAGCCATCGGCTGTACATGTGCAAATTTTGAAATGCCCATCATTAAACGGCATAAAATAACTTTCTAATTAATCATCGGCCTGTTCATTCTAGTTATGTTGACAGTAATTGGTCCCAATATATACGTAGTGATATTTAATTATTTTTCTGAGATCTGTTTAATTGTCGTGTGATTGGTTTGTTGTCTGATGAAAAACAGGATAACCCTTGCATCAGCCACAATTCCCAGAAGATATTATAGCCAGTGAAAAGTATAATTAGGCCTATTATCCTTGGGGAAGATCCAGGAAGAGACAGCTGTCAAGGACGTGCGCAATCCTCTACTTTATACACAGGACTCGTACAACTTCAAAATATTTTTTTTAAAAAAAGAAATGTAGATTTGATTTTGAAAGATTCCGCGACGCTGAGGCTGTGTAAACTGATTACTAAGAAGTCCGTCACGCAGGGTTTGCGTTAACTAAGCAGATTACGTAAAACTTCAATAGAAATAATTAGTTGGTGTTTAGGCTTTAAATAATGTGTTTCATAATATAACAGCTTATTGTTGATATGATATGAGTAGGAGTGGGGGTTAACTGAAGGCCAAACACTGAAAAATGAAAATAATAACCAAGATAATGAAAACATGTACATAACAACATTACATTTGCAATAAGATTAACTATATACAAATTTCCGATACGAAGCATAATCACGGAGATATTTCGAATTTTAGCAGATTTCCCCTAAGGGAAATCAGCTATTGAGGTCGTACTCATGACGCGATTTACGAAACATTTCTTCAAATGTCCATCGATCCTACCCAGGAGATGACGAAAATAAGGTCCGTTCAAAACTGCATATATATATATATATATATATATATATATATATATATAATATATATAAAATTGTAACCTCTGTCTGTACATTGATTTTTTTCGCGAAATTTCACGATAACTTTTCGTTACACATGTCATAGACACCATAACTGCATTTTGTTTCTTTGGTGTCTGTTTGTTTGTTTGTTTGTTTGTTTGTTTATTTGTTTGTTTGTTTGTTACCTTTTCACGCATAAACGGCTGAACCGAATTTTATGAAACTTGGTATGTATATTACTACTAACCCAACTTAGACTTTAGGCTATATTAATATCCTCTGAGACGAACAGGAGTGGGGGTTATAAGGGAAGCAAGAAATTAAAAATAGTGATATTTCGTTTCCTATTGGTTTTTCGGCAAATATAAACATAACAAAAGTGGTTTTATTTTGTTATTTAAAGTAACTTTTGTTATATACACTTTTTTCGTATACCGAATTGTAAACGAGATATACGCTAAAACCTATAGAGGAAGTGAACAATTTTATTTGGGACAAAAGACCCCACCAAAATAAAATAAAACTCGGTATATGTATTAGTACTAACCCTTTCATTATAACAAGCCATACCAACAATTCTAGGGACGGGCAGGAGTAGGGGTTATAAGGGAATCCAGATCTTAAAAACAGCGATATTTCCTTACCTATTAGTTTTTTGGCAAATATGAACATAACAAAAGTAGTTTACTTTGTTATTTAGAGTAACATTTGTATTACACACTTTTTTCGTAAACCGAATAATAAAAGAGATATACGCTAAAATCTATAGCGGAAGTGAACAATTTTATTTGGGACAATAGACCCAACCGAAATAAATAAAACTCGATATGTGTATTAGCACTAACGCTTTCATTATAACAAACCATATCAACATTTCTAGGCACGGGCAGGAGTGGGGGGTATAAGGAATGCCTGAAATTAATAATAGCGGTATTTCGTTTCCTATTGGTTTCTCGGCTATTATGAACATGACGATAAACAAGAACATTTCAATTGTATGAAGCATTTTAAAAACAAGTAGCTGTTTCATGAGGAGCAAAGTATATTACTCCCCCCCCCCTTCCTCTGTCTTTCACTGGAACATTAATTAATCGGAAGTAAGTAATTTCATCCTTTAATGTGTTTAAAACATCAATTAATTCACAAAAAACGAAAGTATTTAAACATACATAATTAGAATTGAAAATAGAATCTCAATATAAGGTAATGTTAGCGGAATTGAGAGTTAGCCGTTAGTCATGTTCTGTTGGTTAACCTGGAGCGTCAGGGACGGGTGGGGAGACCTTCCTGTAATCTAGAACCGGACTCACTCCCACTTTCTTTCCTCAGTTGTTTTAATCTATTTTTTAGTATACCGTATTATAAAACGATATATACGCTAAAACCTATAGCGGAAGTGTACACTTTTATTTGGGACAAAAGACCCAGGCGAAATAAATAAAACTCGGTTTGTGTATTAGCACTAACTCTTTCCTTATAACAAGCCATACTAACATTTCTAGGGACGGGCAGGAGTGGGGGTTATAAGGGAGGCCTCAAATTAAGAATGGTGATAGTTCGTTTCACAACAATATTTAGTCCTAAATAACTGAGAAATATGCATAATGCACAAGAGAAGGGAAATATGACAATTTGGAGGACAGTGAAGACAAACATAAAAAAATAATTTTATTATTAACAAATGCCTACAACGGGTGTGAATCCTACATAGTGGGACGGGTAAAGGTGAAAATATTGTGCAAACTAAAGCCTTGCCAAAAAAATACCATCACCATTCAGCCTCAAATGAATTCCCGAGCGAAGCCGGGTATCTGAGCTAGTATATATATATATATATATATATATTATATATATATATATATATATATATATATATATTTGTCTGTTAGCGCTCTAGCGAGATCACAATTTTTGTTTGATCGTTACGAAACTCGATATTTAACCGCTTTATGTAAAATGACAGATCAAGTTCGTTAACGGCTGAAATCGGAACCAGTGGGAGGGGGGGTTTAGAGGGGAATTTTCGAAAATTCCAAATATCTCCGTTATTATGCATCGGATCGAAAAATTCCAATCTTATTGCAAATTAAATTTACATAAAATATTGTTATATACATTATTCTCTATCTTCAATATTAACCAAGATATTTGCATTTTTCCAGTTTTCAGCAAACCTCCACTTCTACTCATGTTACGTAAACAATACTCTGCTACATAATAAATCACATTATTGAAAGTTAAAATATCAAAAAATTGTATTCAAGAGACCTTAATATACGAGATACATGCAAATATGCCCTGGTGACTCCCCCCCCCATCCTAAAGTTTTGGACTACTAAAATTTTATTGATTGAGATAACAATTATTCTGACTCATTATTAATTACAAACTAGATATAGTAAATAGTTCTCAATAAAATTAATGTGTTATAATTCTGATATTTTTTCAGTAATTGTTTTACTTTCCGGTTTAGGCGGACCGACCCGTTTGTTTACATTTCTAAACCTAACGCTCCCTGTCGGTAGGTTATTGAAATTGGATGAAACATTTCTTATTTCCGTTTGTATTTATTCACGGTGTTGTTGTGTTACCAGTATGTATATTTATTCTATTACTAAACTTCACGAGGGAAATCTGCTTAGTTAACGCAGCCCCTGCGTGACGGGACTTTTGATTTATTAACTTTCAAAGAACTGTTGGCACTTCTAAGTACTGCCAAAAGCACAAATCTCTCCTCATCTTCCTCATTTGGAGTAAGTAGTGTAATATTTTTGTTTGATTGGGTTTTTCAAAATGTCTCGCAGGCCGATGGTATAGATAATATAAATATTTTTGAGTTAAGAAGGTAATACGTTAAATAGTGATACCATCACACAACACACATGCGTGTATCTCGACGCCGTAACAGTTCAATGAAAAAAGTATTTGAGCTGAGAATAAAGTGCATCGAAACATTTTGTTTATTTAATTTGTTATAAGTAAAAGAGAACAGTTTAGTGCCTTTTCTATTAATTCTGTCATAGGAGATGGATTGTATCTCATTGCTAGTTACGGAGTACTAGGATGTCGGGTCGATGCCTCTATTGATGACCTTATAATCTTTATTGCTTTATTCATTCATCAATCCTTCAGCTGTTCCATCCGACGAATAACGTATTACCAAGTAGCTGTCATTTTCAATATAATAGCCAAATAGAAATTGTTTTCGTTGGTTCTGCGTCAACTAAGCGGCCTTCACCCTCGTCCCGGCGTGAGGGACTTTTTTTTTTAAATTGGTGAGTTTATTTTCCTAAAGCTAAATTAAAAGCTAAAGTAGTATGTTACTCGAAATTCTCCCACTCTGAACCAACCTCCTCCCCGTGGTCCGATTTCAGTCGTTAACGAACATTATTTGGAGAGAAAAGAAAAACGTCAATTCTTCACAATTTTTAAAAATACAATTGTGAAGAATGACGTATTTTTCCTCCCAAGTACACCATATTCATCACCTCCAACAACACGGCTCTGGAACATGATCTTTAGTTTTTGCATGGAACTCTAATATATCGAGTTTGGTAAACATAAAACAATAATTGCGACCCGCTAGCGCAGTAACTGAGGAATCCCTTAAGGAAATCTGCTTTAAAAAAAACCTTTAATAGTTATAAATTTAGGGATTTTTGAAATTTAGCAAAATAGGGTTAAAGTGGCGAGTTCGGGGCTGTGACTTTCGTGACGCTATTTTATTGAAACATAGATTTTCCATTTTTAAAGAAACCTCTACAATATTTGACATAGAGCAATCATTTTTTTTATTAAAATGTTCAAAGATTCATGCGATTATAGTAATATATTAGTTTAAATATTACTTTTTAGCACATTTCCCTTCCGGGAATCAGCTATTGAGGTTGTACTCATGACGGAATTTTCGAAATTTTTCTTCAAATGTCCATAACGAGCCTACCTAGTAGATGACGAAAAATGAGGTCCGTTCAAAACTGTAATATATATATATATATATAATATATATATAATATATATGATAATATATATATATATTTATATATATATATATATATATATATATATATATATATATATATTTATTTTTATATATTTATATATATACATATATAATATATATATATATATATATATATATTTGTCTGTTACCGCTCTAGCGGTCGCAATTTTTGTATTAATCGTTACCAAGCTCAATATATTAGTGTTTTATGTAAAAATAATGATCAAGCTTGTGAACGGCTGAAATCGACCAGTGGGGGGGGGTTATAGAGGGGAGGAATTTCGGAAATTCGAAATATCTCCGTTGTTATGCGTCGGATCGAAAAATTGTACAGAATTCAATCTTATTGCAAATTAATTTTTTTATATTTATTGTTCTATTCATTTATTCTGTATCTCGAATATTAACCGAAGGATATTTGCATTTGTATTCTGCGTTGTGGTCGACAGGATATTTCCGACTTTCCGACGAGATGTCTGGTGGCCGTTTCTGTAAAACATCGTTTCTCGTGGAATAGGTTAAGAGGGTTTCTTACTACTAGAGTTGTTATTAGGCAGATTTCTCTATTGTAAAAACTTCACGTGGGAAATCTGCTTAGTTTATGCAGCCCCTGCGTGACGGGTACTTTTATTTTCTATGTAATGCTTTTGTTAACTTAAATTTTGAGACATTTTTTAGTCAACTAAGTAAAAATCTATAAAAGCGATTATAGAGAGAAGAAAAAGACGTAACAAAAATAATTTTATTTTAATATAGGATAAATGTGATTAAAAGAGAAATGTGAAATTATAACGTTTGAATTATAACATATTTTAATTTATTAGGAATCTCTGACGTCAATTTTGATCTGTTATAATTTTTCTCCGTTACTTTTTAGACTACAGCATCATTATGGATAATCGATAATATATATTTATTTCGTGACATGTCGATGTAAGTCAGCTGACCTGAGCCGCCATACCTTGCCAGCCATCCCCAGACTGATATAGCTAGTGGAAGCTCCTATGTAACCAAATAGCCAAGAGTTGCAGTTACCTCTTAGTGTTCTATTTTACGGAAATAAAAATTATTTTAATAATCGGATGTAATTCTTTTTTGTTGACCTTCCGTCATCGATTGTTCCATTGGCCAAAGTCTAATTTCACATTTTCATTGTGTTAAACAAGTAAAAGAATGACGTTCATTGAAGATAAACAGTAAATGTATGCAAGTAGCTATGCGAGAATCTGAATAATCACCAATTAAATAAAATAGATTAACTTTAAAATTCAGAAGTGCTTTACTCTCTCCAGACTTAAGTAAGACCTGTGGACTCAAATTCAACCTTAGAATTAAGAAAGTAAGTTGTCCATATTGACTAATGGTTGAGAGTGAGACATATAATACTACAATGGAATTAGCTAATATATTGTTCTGAATGAAGATGTCAGCCTAAAATGTATAGGTTAGAATAATGGCTGAAGAGAAAGGGACAGACAATGCTAGTGAAAGCACACTACTGCTCCCCGTGGACTATAGCGGAAACTAATTATCGCCCGTAATCAATCACATTTAAATGTCCGTATAAAAGGGATGCGTAAACTAAGCAGATTTCCCACTCTGCTGATCTGCCTTCCCTAGCCACCTGTTCTCTCCATTTTAACAGATTTCCCATTAGGGAAATCAGCTATTGAGGTTGCACTTATGACGCGATTTTGAAAAATTTCCTGAAATGTTCATCAACCCCACCTACTATATGACGAAAATGACCTCCGTTCAAAATGAAGTATATATACCAAACATGAAATATAAACGTTTTATGTAAAACTAGAGATCAAATTCGTTAACGGCAGAAATCGGACTGGGGGAAAGGATGTTTAGAAGAGGGAGGATATTTCGAAATATCTTCATTACAAATTTGATATCCTATAAATATTTATATACATTTATTCTTATCTTGAATATTAACCGAGATATTTGCATTTTAGCAGATTTCCCTTAAAGGAATATCAGCTATTGAGGTCTTACTCATGACGCCAGTTTTGAAAAATTTCCTCAAATGTCCATCGATCCTACCCAGGAGATGACGAAAATGAGGTCCGTTCAAAATTATATATATATATATATATATATATATATATATATAAATATATTATATATATATATATATATATATATTTGTCTGTTAACGCTCTAGCGGTCGCAATTTTTGTTTGATCGTTACCAAACTTCATATTTAAGCGTTTTATGACAAAAAAAAAATCCAGTTCGTTAATGGCTGAAATCGGACCAGTGGGAGGGGGGGGGGTGGTTGAAAAACTCCGTTAATATTCGTCGGATCGAAAAATTGTATAAAATCAATCATATTGCAAATTACATTTACTATAAATATTGTTCTATACATTTATTCTTTATCTTGAATATTAACCGAGATATTTGCATTTGTATTGTGTGTGTGGTCGGCAGGAGTCGGCTATGTTCGGGACTATCCACCGAGAGCAAGTGCGGCCGTTTCTGTAACTATTCACCCCTCGTGAATAGGTCTAGATACCTTCCTACTACTGTTATTATTAGGCAGATTTCTCTATTGTAAAACTTCACGTGGGAAATCTGCTTAGTTTACGCAGCCCCTGCGTGACGGACTTTTTTAGTTTTCAATCTTCAACAAACCCCCACTACTACTCATGTCATATTGAATATAAGCTGTTGTTATATCGTGAACCAGATTATTTTATATGTAATTACTAAATATTATTTTCATTCAAATTTATACTGTGTGAGATACTTGTTAATAAGTATTGTGATAACGTCATAATTTAACATTTTACGTTCTTAGCTCGTAAATATTTATTTGTGATACCATACTCAATGTTTAACCGTTTCAGTCAACTCTGAACATGATATTTGTTATTGGCTGTAATCTGAAAATAAAAGTGGGGTTTTAAAGAGGGGGGGGGGGTATACGAAAATCCAAAATATCTCCGCTGTAATAAAGAGGATCGAAAAAAAGTATAGAACCAATTTTGTTAAACTACAGATGCCCTACAATTGTTGCTCAGCATTTTTAGGCAGAAGGTGGCTACTCCATTCCAAGTTACCGAACGAACAGGGATGTATCCGAGAGTTTTTCCCCGGATCGGTAAAGCGATACTCGAAACAGCCAGAGAAATACCGATAATAATGTGGCGCGGGAGATATACCGATTAAAAAAAAAACTTAGGAAGGGCTTATCTCGCCGAGAGTTGAGTTACCTCAAATTCGTCATTTTTTCAAAGCAAATAGCCCGACCACGAGGAACAAAACGGCAGCTCAATCGTGGTTTAGAAGCTAAACTGAACATCTAAAATACATTCAAATTCCGTCAGGCAGGGCTTTGCGTATTAAACTAAGGCAGATTTTTTCCGCACTAAGGTTTTTTTAACTTCGATAAAATATCCAACACGGGTTTAAACGCGCCGACGAAAGTTTACTAATCTCTACAACGGAAAGCGACTGAATTGTAAATAAACAGGCCAGCCAACCTCGTAGTGCTGAATAGTTACATAGACCGGAAAGACAAACAATTAATGAAATATATCTGAATATCCCATATTAATTTTATTGAAAACAATTTACTAAAGCTAGTCCTGTAATTTATTATGAATCAGAATAATTTATATCTAAAATAACTACAAATTTAAGGTAACGCCAAAAAGAGAAGGGATGAATCAACAGAAACGTATAGAATGTTTGTATCTCGTATAATAAAGGTTTACTGGAAACAATATTTGGTATTTAACCTTGTAATAAAGTGGACCATGATATAACAGCTTATTAATATGACACTAGTAGGAGTGGGGGTTTACTGACAGTGGGGGTTTACAGAAAAGCGAAAACTATAGCAACTCCAAATATCTCGGTTAGTACTCATTTATACGGAAAAATATGAATAGTCGCAATATTTACAGTAAATTTAAATACAGTTAATTTAATTGGTAATAAAATTGTTTTTCCAGACATTGGTCGATTCGGTCCGGAAGTATAGCGGGGTATAGTAAACGGTGGAATATTTCGAAAATTTTCGAAATTCCTTCTCCTCGAAATTCCTTCCCTCTATCCCCCCCCCGGTCCGATCCGATTTTTGAAGCTCCTCCCCCTAGATAGGATCGATGGACATTTGAAGAAAAATGTCAAAAATCTCGCGTTTGAGTACGACCTCAGTAGCAGATTTCTCTTAAAGGTAATCTGCTAAATACCGGCTTAAAATAATGGAACAAAAAGTCCAATGATTTATGTTGGAGGTCACTGTCCACAATTCTTATTGCAGGTGAAATGTTATGTTAACACTTTATGGAAATAGATACATTTCATTTCCTACATCGGCCATATATCTCAAGGTTTCTGTCGGGGCACTTCTATTTATTCAATTAGCAACTACAGCTGGGACATGAGCGTGTTTTCCTGTTCGATCGAATCGTTTGTATTTTTTTTTTTGTTCCCTATTATCCAGTTATTTATTACAAACTTGTATGACGCTTTTCGTGCATTCAAACAGTGTGGCTCCCTCTATGCTCCACTTGACGCAATGTTGCCTCTACTTCGAGTACCTTTTACTTAGGTCTCGGTACTATGATTCATAAAATTGGATTTCTGAAGGTGCCGTTAAATTTTATGAGCAATTTACTTCACCCGCCCCCCCACCTAAATCAGCGCCTTTGTAACCCCTCCTTATTCCAGAATCTGATTTTCACCCACTAACGAATATAAGTCAAGAACGTAAGGTTTAGCTGCTTATTTCCCCTCTAAGGAAAATCAGCTACTGAGGACGTACTCATGACGCGAATTTTTGAAAACTTGTTCTTTCAAAATGTACCATCGATCCTACCCAGGAGATGATAAAAATGAGGTCAGCTTTCAAAATTTATATATATATAGTCGAAACACATATATGATATATATATATAAATATGATATATTATATATATATATATAAATATATATACTAGCTCAAGATATCCCGCTTCGGCCCGGAATTGATTTGAGGCTGAATGGTGATGGTCATCTCCTAGGTAGGATCGACGGAGATTTGATGACAAATTTCGAAAATTACGTCATGAGTAAGACTACAATAGTTGATTTCCGATTAGGGAAATCTGCTAGAAATATATAAAACAACAATTGTAGAATAGAATTGGTTACATAAAATATTTCGATCCGGCTCATAATAACGAAGACTATTTCGAATTTTAGCATTTCCCCATCCCTAACCTTCCGAAATATCTCCGTTATTGAATAATTTTAAACTCAGCCTTGTAAATTTGCAGGAACGCTAAGCGCAAAATGGTGAAGAGTGTTTTAGTTGCTTAAAAAAGTATTTAAGAGTCTGAATAAGAATAAAGTGAACGAATATCTAAATTTATGTAGTAAACATTCGCGATACAAAAAAATTCGCAGGGAGTAATAGACTGCAAAAAGTGTATGACGCACAAACATTTGGCCGTACATTGGTACAAGGGCATATCACTGATAACGATTCTGACATGAGTCCCAAGTATGATAACGGGACTGTCCTTCATGGACCTGTTGATCTCTTCGACAATAACAAAACCCAACAGACAAACAGCTGTCTATATTTATATATCGAAGTTTATGAAGCCATTGGAAGTCTGAAAATTAAGTCCAAAGTCAAGCAGATGCGACATATACTTTTGTAACTTTCCTCCCCCCGCGCTGGTATATCTCACCATATATTCTATTTATACATGTGAAAAGTCCGTCACGCAGAAGCTGCGTAAACTAAGATTTGCCACGGGAAGGTTTACAACAGATAAATCTACATATAGGTAACACCGCCGTGATTCAAACAGAAAGCGTCTGAATTGTAAACAAACAGGGCAGGCACCTTCGCAGCGCTGTATAGATAGAATTATTCTAGACCGCAAAGATGAATAATTAATGAAATATATCAGAATATAACATTAATTTTATTAAAAACTACTCACTATAGATAGTGGAGTAATTTGAAATAAATCAGAATAATTTCTATGTCAATCACTTAGATTTTAGTAGTCCAAGAATAAAAGAAGGGCGGGTCAAGAGAACATATTGGTGTGTATCACATAAAAATGGGTTGTTGAAAACAATATTTGGTATTTAACTTTGTAATGAAGTGGTTCATGTTATAACAGCTTATCATTAATATAACACTAGTAGGGGTGGGGGTTTACTGAAAGCGGGAAACTATAAAATCCAAATATCTCCATTATAAGAAAAATATGCATAGAACAATATGAAAGTGAATTTACTTTGCATTAAGGTTGTTTCTAAACAAATATTTCGAATTTTCGAAATTCCTTCCCTCTAAACCCCCGTCCCCATGGTCCGATTTTAACCATTAACGAACTTGAAATTTCTTTTTACATAATACGTCTAAATATTGAGTTTAGTAACGATTAAACATTAATTGCGACCGCTAGAGCAACAGAGAGGTTATATATATATATATATATAATATATATAAATATAATATATATATAATATAATATATATATATATAATATATAGGTAACACCGTGAATATTAAGTGAATAAATACGAACGGCAATGAGAAATATATCAGTCAATTTTAATAACTTCTACGGGAGAAGCTCTGAATGGTAAACAAACCGGTCTGCCAACGACTCGGAGCTACTGAGAAAAACAAATACTTACATTTTGCGCATGTTAAAGAAGATGATTTTACCAGCCTCTACACCAATTTCACGAGAGTTACGGAAACGGCCGAACTAACTTTCAACGGAGCCGACAATAGCCGGTGCTAATGAAAAATGCAAATATCTCGGTTAGTATTCAAGCTGGAGAATAAATGGTTATAACAATATTTATATTACACTTAATTTGCAATAAGATTGTTTCTATACAAGTTTTCGATCAGACGTGTTGAACCGGTCATATTTCGAATTTCGGAAATCCCCACCTCTCAACCCCCCTCCTCCCACTTGTCCGATTTCAGCCATTAACGAACTTGATCTTTGTTTTTGCATAAAACGATTAAATATCGAATTTGGTAACTATCAAACAAAAAATACAACCGCTAGTAAACCTTAAGGGAAAAATCATAAACTAAAGCTGGAGTCAAACTATGTCATTTGGTGCTAACGATTAAACCGAACTTAAAAAAACTCAGTATGTCAATTAGCAATAATTCCTCCATGATTATAAGCTATATTAAAAATTTTAGGTAAGAACGGGAGTGGGGATTATAAGGGTGGCCTGAAATAAAAATTCGCGATATTTCATTGTCTATTTGTTTTTCGACAAACATGCACATAACGAAAGTTGTTTACTTTGTTATTTAGATTAACTTTTGTTTTATACATTTCTCCAGGAACAATGTGTGGAGCAAGTAATTTTCGTAGAAATAATGATATCCTTAAAAATTCATTCCAATTTGAACTACGGGTATGAGGTACCTCACCTGGAAAAATTAATTCAAATCTATGTTAATATTTTGTCCTTAATAACTGAAATCTATGCATAATGCACAGGAGATGGGAAATATGACAATTTGAAGGACAGTAAAGACTTACATAAAAAAATAATTTTATTATTAACAAACGCCAACAACGTGTATTAACCCTAAACACTGGGACGGGTAAATGTCAAAATATTGTGCAAAGTAAAGCCTTGCCAAAAAAACACCCTCACCATTCAGCCTCAAATCAATTCCCGGCAAAGCCGGGTATCTGAGCTTATATATAATATATATATATATATATATATATATATATATATATATATATATATAATATATATTGAATGGTGATGGTATTTTTTTGTTTTAACCTAAATATTGTTATATACATTTATTCTCTATCTTGAATAGTAACCGAGATATTTGCATTTTTATTAAATGTGTGCGGTTAACGGACGAGATGAGATAGGCTAACTTCGGTTCTAGTCGCAATTTTCTGACAAATTCTAATTCAGACGTTTCCGCAACTGTTCGGCTCTCGTGAAATTTCTCTATTGTAAAACTTCAAGTGGGAAATCTGCATAGTTTACGCAGCCCCTGCGTGAAGGACTTCTTTATTACATAGGAACACAGAAATTGTGGTGAGATGAGATCAAAGTGTGTTATATCAGTAGACGAGAAATCTCTAGAGTTTATGTAGGACTTATTTCAGGGCATGCTCCACGGGCCGCAGCAAGGAATGTTGGACGGTTTTGGCGGGAAGGGGATTCCTGGCGGGAACTCGAGCCGATCTATGTTTGCAGGACGGTCCTGAGATAATAAGCTCTTTGTTGGGCTTCCACCTGCTTCTCGTATCCAAACAGCCCGCGGTCATACTGCTAGTAGCTACTGCTGGCCTCGAACAGGGCCAACATTCTTGTTCAGTTCGGTATACCCCGGGAGTGGGGTCGATCTGATCCAGCAACGTCTAACTAGAAATTATATTCCTTTAGTTCTGAACTTGTCCACCAGTCTACCTTCAAACTAAGTTCTGCTGGTCAGCTGGCAATATCTAGTTGTTTTATACTACATTTTTGGCGGGGCTCAGGTTGGCCGTGCGAGCTAAGGCGTTGGTCTTAATCTCGCATTGTAAACCTAGTGTGGCGGGTTCGATTCCCGCCCTGGGCAATGGGAATTTATTTAGTGACGGACTCATTAAATAGATTTCTTGGGCCCACCCTGGCTAGAAAATGATGGTAAGCTGTAGTTAACCCGTCCCGATTAGCCATAGTTGCATAAAGTGGACGTAAATAATAATAAATCAAAATTATTACAGGAACGTGGTGTTATTTTCTCCCACAATTGTTCGTGGATCTTTCTTACCTAACGTTCGTACTAACGCGGCGTTTTTTAAACATGGCCAGCACATTTTAAAAGTTGGTTAACAGTAAACAGTATTATAATGTTAACGATACGAAAGATATTGAATTAATTTTAGAAGAAAATGATTGTTTGTCAAGTGATGATGATATTGGAGATCCTTCTACTGAACGATTACTAGCACAAACATTGGCCAAGTACGAGCTTCGACAAAGAGGCAGAGCTGACCTCAAAAAGAGGGCGCTGCAATCAAAAAGTCCGTCACGCAGGGGCTGCGTAAACTAAGCAGATTTCCCACGTCAAGCTTGACAATAGAGAAATCCGCCTAATAACAGCTGTAGTAGGAAGGGATCTCTAAACCTATTCACGAGGGACGAATAGTTCTGGAAACGGCCACCAGAGCTCTCGGCGCAGAGTCCGGAACATGGGGTTCCGTCGACCACACACACAATACAAATGGAAATATCTCGGTTAATGCTCAAGATACAGAATAAATGTATAGAACAATATTTATAGTACATTTAATTTGCAATACGATTGATCCTATACAATTTTTCGATCCGACGCATAATAATGGAGATATTTCGAATTTTCAAAAATCCACCCTCTAAACCTCCCCTCCCCCTGGTCTGATTTTAGCAAACTTGATCTTTCTTTTTACATAAAACCCTTAAATATGCAGGTAAGGATCTAACAAAAATTGCGACCGCTAGAGCGTTAACAGACAAATATATAAAATATATAAAATGAAATTATATAAAAATATATATATATACAGTTTTGAACAGACCTCATTTTAATCAACTCCTAGGATTGATGAACATTTGTGGACATTTTTCAAAAACCGAGTAATGATTACGACCTCAATAGCTGATTTAGCTCGAAATCTGCTAAAAGGACAATAAGGCAATGCATTATTGTAAGAAATGCTTCGACTACATATATTGTAAATAGTGCACCGAGTAGGAGGAATTTATATATCTTTTTTATTTTGTGTATTGTATCTATTAATTTTTTCGGTTTTTGAACATTAAAACAAAATAAGATTGATGTTTATTATGTAATTTATATTTCAATATTAATTGAATGAGCCATTTAATTAATAAAAATAAAATGATGTGAATTAAGGCACTTTAAATCGCCTTTAATGACTAGCGGCTCAGTTTGACCCAACGTTCTCACTAATGTGAGCATTTTAGCAGATTTCCCATGAGGGAAATCAGCTATTGAGGTCGTACTCATGATGCGAGTTTCGAAAAATTTATTCAAATGTCCATCGATCCTACATAGTAGATGACGAAAATGAGGTCCGTTAAAAAAGATATATATATAATATATAATATATATATATATATATATATATTATTATGTATATATATATAATAATATATATATATATATAATATATATATATATATATATATATATATGTCTGTTAACGTTCTAGCGGTCGCAATTTTTGTTTGATCTTTATCAAACTCGGAATTTAATCGTGTTATGTAAAAAGGAAGATCAAGTTCCGTTAATGGCTGAAATCGGACCAGTGGGAGGGGGGTTTAGAGGGGGGGATTTTTGAAAATTAAAAATATCTCCATTATTATGCGTCGGATCGAAAAATTATATAGAATAGATCATATTGCAAATTACATTTACTATAAATATTGTTCTATACATTTATTCTGTATCTTGAATATTAACCGAGATATTTGCATTTGTATTCTGCGTGTGGTCGCCAGTAGGCTATGTTCGGACTTTCCGCAGAGAGCTCTGTCGGCCGTTTCCATGACTATTCGTCCCTCGTGAATAGGTTTATAGGTTAGGTTAACTGTTTTTTTGGAGCTAGAAACTACTGGGTTAGTTCTTTCCGGTGTGAGGCGGGCAGGCCCGTTTGTGTAAATTTCTGACCCACCGCTTCCTGTTGGCAGGTTATTGAAATTGGTTGAAACATTTCTTATTTCCGTTTGTATTTATTCACGGTGGTGTTGTGTTAGCAGTATGAATATTTATCTATTAACAAACTTCACGAGGGAAATCTGCTTAGTTTACGCAGCCCCTGCGTGACGGACTTTTTATTAAAAATAATGACTTTTCGCCCAATAAAGCCATTCAGTGCGAACAGCAGATTAGTCTTGAAATGAAATGTATTTATGTACACTATAAAGGGTTAGAACCGCCAGTGTATGTGATACTTTAGTCATATCTGTCGAGTACAGCTGGCATTGTGCTATAGCTGCGATGGCACCATCTTCATTGTCTGTCTAGAATTGTACTGAGTTGGTTGCCAGTTAGTCAGTAGGTTTTATACATATGTTCCCCGTATTAGATTGTCTACGTTATACTCCAGGTCTGTTTACTTACCTCTTAAATCTGTCGAACGAGGGGTTTTAGGTAGTGTACAGGTAAATTGTTTTCATGTGGTGGGTCGTCGTCTGTATACGTATTACGTTTCTAGTGTTTTGTTTGTGTGTTGGTCTGGTATAGTTTGCAAGTGTGTAAATACAGGTTCAAACGTGATGTTTGTACAATTGTCGGTATAAATGAAGGCTGATCTTACATAATTAAATAGAATCTGGATCTACGTTCGTCGTCGCTTCGTCTGTTGATTCGTGACAGCACGATGCCAGCTGTACTTGATTATAAGTCAGTGACGACGGTCTCCACCGACAGCTATGACAACAGTATTTATCGTCATTAGATGCTAAAAGGTTGATTTTATAATTTTTTTTTTCCAACACATTATAACGGAGATATTTCTTAATTTCCAAAATTCCCCTCTAATCCCCCCTCTTCACTGGTCGGATTTCAGCCGTTAACGTACCATCTTTAATTTTACATAAAACGTTTAAATATCGAGTTTGTCAACGATCATACAATAATTTCGACAGCTAGAGCAGTAGCAGCCAAATAATTGATTCTCTCTCTCTCTCTCTCTCTCTCTCTCTCTCTCTCTCACACTCCCCCTCCCTCTCTCTCTCACTCTCCCTCCCACCCTCTCTCTATCTCTCTCTCCCCTCCTCTATCTATCTCTCTCTCTCCTCTCTTCTCTCTCTCCTCCTCTCTCTTCCTCCTCTCTCTCTCTCTCTCCTCTCTCTCTCTCTCTCTCTCTCTCTCTCCCACTCTCTCTCTCTCTCTCTCCCACTCTCTCTTTTTTTTTTTTTTTTTTTTTTTTTTTTTTTTTAGGCTTGTTTACCCCCGCTTTACGTTAAGGCTGCCCATAAAAAAACGGTTATTTCCAATTTATTTTTTTAAATTTTTAAACCCTAGTTTTAAAAGGTCACAGTAGCTCGTCCTTACTACTCAGAAAAGGAGCAGTGAGGTCAAGCCTAAGTTCAATAAAATGTGGAGTGGTGAGCAAATATTTAAAATCGGCAAAAGTCTTAGGGCGCCCGCAATTGGAATGCCGCTGCCTCTGCACAGCGGGACTCCAATAAAATCTTAAACTACACTTAATTTGCTATTTACATTAAATTGCAATACTTTATATAATTTCTAACTTACATTTATAACATAATTTACCTATTGTTTTTTTAGTTTAAATATTTCTGCAGCATATGATTTAAATGCGCAGAAAATGTCTTCTGTTTCCACCAGTTTGTTTAGGGTAGAGGGAGGCCATTCAAGCAAAGAATATTCTCCTGCTAATTTCCTTCTCTTATTATGATAGAGATGACAATGAAAAATAATATGCTCAACATTTTCTTCTTCACCGCATTCGCAATTCGAATCTGCTCTTCTCTTGATCCTGTTGAGGTATTTATTCATATTGCCGTGTCCCGAAATAAGCTGTGTTGACCAAAAGTCAGGTTTGAACCAGGTTGCGTTGAGTCTCTTTTCCACATTGGGAAAGAAAGCATGAGTGAGTCGCCCTTTGTCAGATTGGTCCCACCTTCGTTGCCACTCTTCAATTGCAGCATTTCGCATTCTGTTTTTCAATTCCTTGTCTATTTTTGTCGCTGTAAAAACTGCTCTACCAACTTTAGCAGGTAAGCCTCTTTTTATATTATAGTTTGCAATTTTTAACTCTAAACTAACTAACTTTAAATCTATGGGCAATACGCCTCCAATGACTTGAAGGGGCTTCAGAAAAACAGTTCGATAAGCTCTAGTTATTAATATTAGTGCTTGTCTTTGAATACCGACAAGTAAGGAACGCGCTTTTTTGCTCAGACTATTTCCCCAGGCCGGTGAAGCATATGCTATTATAGGGATGAAAAGTGCTTTGTACAGGATAACACGATTTTTATGGTGTAATCCCCAGGTGGTTCCTGCCAATTTATTTAGACACGCATACCGTAGGGAGACTTTACTCTTTAATTCTTTTAGGTGGTTGTTAAAAGAGAAACGTTCGCCGATCACAACTCCTAAGTATTTCACTTCTTGCGAAGGCCGGATAGTTATACCACACACTTTGACGATAGGAGGTGAATTTGATGAAATTTTCCCTTTTAACAGCAATGTTTTTGTTTTAGAGGGATTCAGCCTTAGTTTGTTAATTTTACACCATTCTAGTATAGTATTTATCACGGCTTTAGCTTTGTCTTCTATAGAATTTCGCTTCGAAGACATCTGCGAGGTCATCAATATAGGCTAAAGGTGTGACAGCTTCTGCTTCTAATTTTACTAGCAATGGGTTGATGACCACATTCCAAAGCATTGGTCCAAGTCTCTCTCTCGCTCTCTCTCTCTCTCTCTCTCTCTCTCTCTCTCTCTCTCTCTCTCTCTCCTCCCTCCCTCTCTCTCTCTCTCTCCTATCTCTCTCTCCCCCCCCTCCCTCTCTCTCTCCCTCCCTCCCTCTGCTCTCTCCTCTCTAAACTCCCTCCCTTCTCTATCTCTCTCTCCTCTCCCTCTCCCTCTCTCTCCCTCTCTAACTCCCTCCCTCTCTCTATTCCTCTCTCCTCCTCTCTCTCACTCTCTCTCTCTCTCTCTCTCTCTCCTCCCTCCCTTCTCCTCTCCTCTCTAACTCCCTCCCTCTCTCTATCTCTCTCCCTCCCTCTCTCTCACTCTCTCTCTCTCTCTCTCTCTCACTCTCTCTCTCCCTCTCTCTATTCTCTCTCTCCTCCTCCCTCCCTCTCTCTCCCTCTCTAACTCCACTCCCTCTCTATCTCTCTCTCCTCTCCCTCCTCTCTCTCCCTCTCTCACTCCCTCCCTCTCTCTACTCTCTCTCTCCCTCCCTCTCTCTCATACTCTCTATCTCCTCTCTCTCTCTCTCTCTCTCCAATCATATATATATATACTATTATATATATATATATATATATATATCTCATATATATTTTTTAAAACCATCACTTGTACAAAATAAAATAAAGCTTCTACATAAGCTGTCCTCTAAACTAGTCACCCACCATCGCAAAATATAATTAAATCAGTATTTTTCCCTAAAAAAAAAAAAAAAAAAAAAATCAGCATATATAAAGCATTTAAAAACATTTTTATTTACCTTATATCCTGGTGGGCTGATTAGGAGGCTGACCCAAAACCGGGTACCCTCAAAACAAAATGGGGGCAGCTTGTTATTTGATTTGATTTATACTTAGTTATGGACGGATCTCATTTTGCCATGGACGGAAATATGAATAAATATTTCGAAAATCGCTTCATGAGTACAACTTCAATTGCCGAATTCCCTTAAGGCTGATCAGCTAAAAGCATATATATCTCACATAATATTCATAATAAGAAAAAAATGTATCTAAGAACAATTGTAGACAGGTCCCAATGTATATGTATTGATTCTGTATCACTTTCCAATCGGACTCATAATTGCGGAGATACTTGTATATTTTCAAGTTTCCCTCCCCAAATAATATTTCAGCCATTAACAAATTTGATCTTAGTTTTACCTGTAACGCTCATTAATCAAGATGGTAACGTTTAAACAAAAATTGATTTAGTGGTTACAGACAATTATATATATAGTTTAAATCGAGACTCATTTATGCCATCATCTATGCTGTATTGATGGACACTGGTATTTTTCATTACTACATCAATGTCAGATTTTCATCTTGAGAAATTTGCTAAAAACAATAATGCTTCTGTAATAATGGCAATGAAATTGATAATTAATGCTCGTATTTGAAAAGGTCGGTAGGTGTGTCTCGGAATCTGGGCGACAGCCTTGGAAACAGGTTCCATTCAAAACAATAAATTGTGCCGATCACCTGATCAAGCTGCACTGCAACATCTTCAGGGGCATACAATTATATATAGTAATACTACCACAACATGATTATATGCCGTAACTATAGCATTCCATCATGGACTGCGAAGCTAATAAGATAACTCATTGATAATGATCCCATTCTATGACCTTGATAAGCTGATAACATTCCAGCAAGGGCAGTATTCTTACACTGTAACTCATTGATAACAGCCCATCATCAATGGATCTCATTCTATGACCGTGATACGCTGATAACACTCCATCAAGGCCTGCATCTTATACCGCAACTCATTGATAACAGCCCATCATCAATGGATCTCATTCTATGACCGTGATACGCTGATAACACTCCATCAAGGCCTGCATCTTATACCGCAACTCATTGATAACAGCTCATCATCAATGGATCCCATTCTATGACCGTGATACGCTGATAACATTCCATCAAGGGCAGTATTCTTACACCGTAACTCATTGATAACAGCTCATCATCAATGGATCCCATTCTATGACCGTGATACGCTGATAACATTCCATCAAGGGCAGTATTCTTACACTGTAACTCATTGATAACAGCTCATCATCAATGGATCCCATTCTATGACCTTGATATGCTGATAACATTCCATCAAGGGCATCATCCTTATACCGTAACTCATTGATAACAGCTCATCATCAATGGATCCCATTCTATGACCTTGATATGCTGATAACATTCCATCAAGGGCAGTATTCTTACACCGTAACTCATTGATAACGGCTCATCATCAAGGGACCC
Organism: Riptortus pedestris; assembly: GCA_019009955.1. Lineage (NCBI taxonomy): Eukaryota > Metazoa > Arthropoda > Insecta > Hemiptera > Alydidae > Riptortus > Riptortus pedestris. The sequence continues at coordinate 148,484,646 of CM032231.1, forward strand.
CATTCTATGACCTTGATAAGCTGATAACATTCCATCAAGGGCAGTATTCTTACACCGTAGCTCATGGTAAACAGCTCATCATCAAGGGATCCCATTCTATGACCGTGTTACGCTGATAACATTCCATCAAGGACAGCATCCTTATACCGTAACTCATTGATAAACAGCTCATCATCAAGGGACCCCATTGTATGACATTGATAAGCTGATAGCATCCCATCAAGGCCTTTATTCCTTACACCGTAACTCATTGATAACGGCTCATCATCAATGGATCTCATTCTATGACTGTGATAACCTGATGACATTCCATCAAGGGCAGCATCCTTATACCGCAACTCATTGATAACAGCCCATCATCTAGGGATCTCATTCTATGACCGTGATACGCTGATAACATTCCATCAAGGGCAGCATCCTTATACCGCAACTCATGTATAACAGCTCATCATCAAGGGATCCCATTCTATGACCGTGTTACGCTGATAACGGCTTATCATCAAGGGACCCCATTCTATGTCCTTGATAAGCAGATAACGGCTCATCATCAAGGGATCCCATTCTATGACCGTGTTACGCTGATAACGGCTTATCATCAAGGGACCCCATTCTATGTCCTTGATAAGCAGATAACGGCTCATCAAGGGATCCCATTCTATGACCGTGATTACGCTGATAACGGCTCATCATCATGGGACCCATTCTATGTCCTTAAGCAGTTATAAGATATCGGCTCATCAAGGGATCCCATTCTATGACCGTGTTACGCTGATAACGGCTCATCATCATGGGACCCCATTCTATGTCCTTTGTAAGCAGATATCGGCTCATCATCAAGGGATCCCATTCTACGACCGTGATACGCTGATAACGGCTTATCATCAAGGGACCCCATTCTATGTCCTTGATAAGCAGATAACGGCTCATCAAGGGATCCCATTCTATGACCGTGATACGCTGATAACGGCTCATCATCATGGGACCCCATTCTATGTCCTTGATATGCAGATATCGGCTCATCAAGGGATCCCATTCTACGACCGTGATACGCTGATAACGGCTCATCATCATGGGGACCCCATTCTATGTCCTTGATAAGCAGATATCGATCATCAAGGGATCCCATTCTATGACCGTGATACGCTGATAACGGCTCATCATCATGGGAACCATTCTATGTCCTTTAAGCAGATATCGACTCATCAAGGGATCCCATTCTATGACCGTGATACGCTGATAACGGCTCATCATCATGGGACCCCATTCTATGTCCTTTAAGCAGATATCGACTCATCAAGGGATCCCATTCTATGACCGTGATACGCCATCATGGGATTCTGATAACGGCTCATCATCATGGGATCCATTCTATGTCCTTTAAGCAGATATCGGCTCATCATCAAGGGATCCCATTCTATGACCGTGATACGCTGATAACGGCTCATCATCAAGGGACCCCATACTATGTCCTTTAAGCACATATCGGCTCATCATCAAGGGATCCCATTCTATGACCGTGATAGGCTGGTAACGGCTCATCATCATGGGACCCCATTCTATGTCCTTGATAAGCAGATAACGGCTCATCAAGGGATCCCATTCTACGACCGTGATACGCTGATAACGGCTCATCATCATGGGACCCCATTCTATGTCCTTGATAAGCAGATAACGGCTCATCAAGGGATCCCATTCTATGACCGTGATACGCTGATAACGGCTCATCATCAAGGCCATTCTATGTCCTTGATAAGCAGATAACACTTCATCAATGGCATCGTTGTCGCGCATCTATTCGTCGCCTCGTATGCAATTCCATCAAGGACGTCAATTCTAACGCCGTAATCCTCGGATATCATTCAATCAATTATTCATCGACTGCAATATAGGGCATGAATCATTTATCGACTCCGTTCATAAGTCCATGAGAATGAAAGTTGCATAAAACAGCAGTTTGAAAGGAGATATATGAGCTAACACGGCTGCAGGGACCAGATCTTTCTATGCTATGCAAATGGCTCACCACATTGAGAGTAGGTGTTTCTAGCAATACAGCAGAGCTGCAATACCTGGGGGTTATCAAACCAGCACTCTGAAAGGAAAAAGGGACAACCCGGCAGGCCTGGCAGACTTGTTGCAGTGTTAGAGAAACACAGAAGGAAAATCAGAAGAAATACCAAACTGAAGGAAAGGAGACTGCATTTGAAGATGACGGAACCCTTTAGGCTATCTAGTGGAAATTCGTATGGGGCCATGAGTTCAAAAAGCGGAGAGTAGCCGCAGCGGAAAGTCACTAAGAGGTAGCTGAGTTCAAGGTCCTGGGAGAAATGTAGCGCTTATAAGTAGTAAAACTCTGCTGAGTGCGGAGTTATTTTCCAAGGAAATGGACAGAGAGAGAGCTTTAACGGAGAAGCGAGATAGAATAATTGTCTGTCGACTGCCCACGACTTCCATCTATCTATTTGCTAAGGCTGAGACGATTCGACGATGCATCGCTTTAGACAGCTAAAGTCCGTCACGCATGAGCTGCGCAAGCTTAGCAGATTTCCCATGTCCGGCTATGAAATGCTACTCATCTCTTTTAATTACAAGAATCAGGGCTCAGCTTAGCCATGTGAGTTAAAACTTAATCTTAGATGGTAAACATAGAGTTTGATTCACGCCTGGACAGTAGAAATTCACTTAGAACTCCTTAGTCCCACCGTGACTATAAAAGGGTGATAACCCATCTCACTTAGGCTTATTAAGGCTAAAGTAGATCGTCTGAAACATCTTGTATATCCATTGATAGAGCAGGGAGCACGAATCACCCTAAATATAGATAAATTGATGGATAGACATATATATTTATAAATTCTCTAACTTCTTCGAATAAAAAGATGGTGAGCAGGGAGTGTGAAACACCCTGCATGCTCAGTAGACAGATAGACCGATATATTTCGAAATTCTGAAATCTCATTTAATAAAAAATAAAAGTCCGTCATGCAGGGGCTGCGTAAACTAAGCAGATTTCCCATTTGAAGTTTTACGATAGAGAAATCTGCATACTGGTAACACAATACCACCGTGATTAAATACAAACGGTAATGAGAAATCTTTCAGTTAATTAAAATAAATTCCCAACTGAAACGGCTTCTGAATTGTAAGAATAATTTATATTTTAATAACTCCAATTTTAGTAGTCCAAGAACTGAAGAAGGGGGGGGGGGCGGACGAAAAGAAAATATTTGCATAAATCTCACAAAGTAAGGAAGATAAGGTAAGGTTAGAAACGACAGGTAAAGTTAGAAGAAGCTTCCACTTGAGACGAGTACTTATCCGATCTATATCTGACCACAGACTTCATAAAAATACGAATATCTCGGTTAATATTCAAGATAGGGAATAAATGGAAATAATATTTATAGTAAATTTAATTTGCAATAAGATTGGATCTATAGAATTTTTCGATTCGATGCATAATAACCGAGATATTTTGAATTTTCAAAAATCCCCCTGTAAACCCCCCCCCCTCCCGCTGGTCCGATTTCAGCCGTTAACGAACTTGATCTGTCTTTTTACATAAAACGGTTAAATATCGAGTTTCGTAACGATCAAACAAAAATTGCGACCGCTAGTGCGTTAACAGACAAATATATATATAGATATAGATATATAATTTTGAACGGACCTCATTTTCGTCATCTCCTGGGTAGGATCGATGGACATTTGAAGAAATTTTCGAAAATCGCGGCTTGAGTACGACCTCAATAGCAGATTTCCCTTAAGGGAAATCTGCTAAAAAGGTGAGTACGGCATACAGATACAGGATAGATAGTTGGACAGACAGATATATATCAAACTTATGAAATCTCTTTTAATATAATGGGGTGGGTAGGGCATATAGATAGATTCCAAGATATATATATATATATATATATATATATATATATATATCTATTTATATATATATATATATTTGTCTGTTAACGCTTTAGCGGTCGCAATTTTTGTTTGATAGTACCAAACTTGGAATTTAATCGTTTTATGTAAAAAGGAAGATCAAGTTCGTTAATGGCTGAAATAGGACCAGTCGGAGGGGGGTTTAGAGGGAGGATGTTTGAAAATTCACAATATCTCCGTTATTATGCGTCGGATCGAAAAATTGTATACAATCAATCTTATCGCAAATTAAATTTACTATAAATATTGTTTTATACATTTAATCTGTATCTTGAATATTAACCGAGATATTTGCATTTGTATTCTGTGTGTCGTCGGCAGGAGTCGGCTATGTTCAGGAATTTCCGCCGAGTGCTCTGGCGGCCGTTTCCATAACTATTCGTCCGTCTTGAATAGGTTTAGAGATACCTTACTACTACAGGTGTTATTGGGCAGATTTATCTGCTGGAAAACGTCACGTGGAAAATCTGCTTAGTTTACGCAGCCCCTGCGTGACGGACTTTTTGTTGCCCTAAAATTGTTGTTCTATTTATTTTTTCGAGCCTCAAATACTAGACTAGTAATCCAATTTTTCAGAGGAGAAGAATCTCGAAAATTCTTAATATCTCCGTTATTTTGCGTCGGATAGAAAAATTGTATAGAACCAATCTTATCGCAAATGTAATTGTCTATAAATGTTCTTATGTAAAAATTTCACTATCTTGAATAATAACCGAGATATTTGCATTTTTTAGTTTTCGTTCTTCAGTAAACCCCCACTCCTACTCATCTCATATTGACAGTAAGGTGTCAAGCACATAATGTGAAGCCTAGATACCGACGCACGTGGGAAATCTGCTTAGTTTACCCAGCCCATGCGTGACCAACTTCTTCTATTTAGTTCTTAAATTTAGTAGTATTGATACGAACACAGATATTATTATTATTTTTCTGGTTAGTAATTCTGTTAGTAGCTGACGACTCCAGTAGAGGTTAGTTGAAGAACCACCGCCACCTGAGTTAGAAAATAGAAATAAAAAAGGAAATACCTTCTTGTCAGGCTTCATTATAATATTGGCTACGAGAATATATCCTTAATCTTTACTGGACACACCTGCAAACAATAACAATTTATATTATATAATAGCTTTATACAAATATAATTTATACATATACATATACATTGCAATATGTGGGAGGGGCAGCGTTGGTTGAGTTCTTTCTAACTCAACTAATTCATAGTAACTAGACTAAAATCTGCAATCCCTCTTACGCTCATGGCGACTGCCCTTACTTGGGAGGTAGTTGATACTTACTCTAAAGTCTGAGTACCAACGACCTCCCCATTGAGGACAGTAGCAACGAACCTAAGTGGAAATTCAGAAATGGAGAGCCCCTGAAGAGGTAGAATATTATCCATGAAACTTATAGGGCAGTATCAATAAAGTTTACGCGGAAAAAAATGATTTTTATTGGTGACCCTTGCCTAGAAAATATGAGGAACACACACACACAGACACACACACATATTTATTCCAAAAATAATAAACGTCGTTTATAGAAGTTCTTTTGGATTGAAAAATTAAACACACAAGCTTTATCACGGCACAAATTAAACTTACAATGCACTACACACTTAGTAAATAATTCTTAAGTATTACTCACAATATGCACTGATAAATTCACTTCTTATTGCACATTACAATAACTTCTCAATCAACGTAGTTCACAAAAACATGGCGCTGCCACTGATCTTCACAAAGAACACGGCACTACACTGTTATTTACACAAAATGTTATACCGAAACTAAAAGCACTGTTCACTAAAGCTGCACTGAACGCACTGTTATTCACTTGAAGAAAACTGAGAACAAACTAACTAAGCTGAGCCGCTTTTATAGACTGGCGGAGGATCAAAAGAGAATGGCCTGGAACAACCAAGATCGAGACGGGCGTCGCTGAGACACTTCTGGCGCCCACGGTCCTTTCATCTACTTCGTACGTCTTTATCTTTTCATGCACGTAGTTTTCGCAACACTATATATATAGATATGTGTGTGTGTATGTGTGTGTGTCTGTGTGTGTGTGTGTGTGTGTGTGTGTGTGTGTGTGTGTGTGTGTGTGTGTGTGTGTGTGTGTGTGTGTGCGCCACGTATTTGCATTTATCTCAAAACTTAAAACTTCAATGAGAACAATATTTGGTATTTAAGCTTCAAATAAAGTGCTTCATAACACAATAGAATATTGAAAATATGAGATGAGTAGGAATGGGGCTTTACCAAAGACCGAAAACTAAAAAAGTCCGTCACGCAGGGGCTGCGTAAACTAAGCAAATTTACCGCGTGAAGTTATACAATAGAGAAATCTCCATACAAGAACCCAACACTTACGCCAAAGGGCAGAACTAGGTTTTGGCGGGAAACTCAAAAATCCGTTATCGGCCAAAATTTAATAAAAATGCAAATATCTCGGTTAATATTCAAGATAGGGAATAAATGTATAGAACAATATTTATAGTAAATTTAATTTTCAATAAGATTGATTCTATACACATTTTCGATCCGACGCATAATAACGGAGATATTTTGAATTTTCCGAAAATCCCCCTCTAAACCCCCCTCCCACTAGACCGATTTCAGCCATTAACGAACTTGATCTTCCTTTTTACATAAAACGATTAAATTCCGAGTTTGGTAACGATCAAACAAAAATTGCGACCGCTAGAGCGTTAACAGACAAATATATATATATATATATATAAAATTTTGAATGGACCTCATTTTCGTCATCTCCTGGGTAGGATTGATGGGCATTTAAATACATTTTTCGAAAACCGCGTCATGAGTACGACCTAAATAGCTGTGTTTCCATAAGGGAAATCTAAAATAGCAATATTTCGTTTCCTATTAGTATTTCGGCAAATATGCACATAACAAAAGTTGTTTGTAAATTTTGTAATATACTCTTTTGTCGTATCCTAGGTATAAATGAGTTATACACGAAAAACTATAGATGGGCTATAAGCTATATTAACATTTTTATGAACGAACAGGAGTGGTGGTTTTTAGGGAGAAATGAAATGAAAAATTGTCATATTTCGTTTCCTATTGTTTTTTTTTTCAAACGTGCACATGACAAAAGATGTTTAATTTGATATTTACAGTAACTTTTATAATATACATCTTTATGGTAATTTAGTATTTTAGTTGGTGGCGCAGCAACGCGAGCAGGGTTTCAGCTAGTGTTCTATAAAAGATGTTTTATTTTTCTCTGTGTTATGAATATTAACCGAAATATTTCCATTTTTTTAGTTTTCGGCTTTTAGTATACCCCCATTCTTACTCACGTCATATTAACATTAATTTGCTGTGTTATGAAGCACTATATTTTGAAATACCCAATATTTTTGCAGTTGGACTTTCACGTTTTGAGATAAATGCAAATGCGTGTCACACGTGGGAAATCTGTTTATATATGTGTATATCTGTGTGTGTGTGTGTGTGTGTGTGTGTGTGTGTGTGTGTGTGTGTGCGTGTGTGTTACATATGACTATTGTTTGACACTTGTTAACATATGGTTATTGTGGTTATATTATTATTAAGTTATACTAGAAATTGTTTTCTGTGGATTACATTTTGAATTAAAAAGAATATTCATGTTATTAACATGTGCACTTATTTATGAAATTACTTTATATATGTAATATATATATATATATATATATATATATATATATATATATATATCTGTGCTGTTCTGCTGTAGTTAACGCAGCCCCTGCGTGACAGACTTTTTGTTAACCATTCCCAGTTTAATGTTTGTAGGTGGAGCAGAGGTAATACATATGTGGCCAGAGGGTGGTCTAAACGCCCTGGCCTGTATTTGGAGTGGTGGTTCTGTCTTAATGGCTATGATTGTGCATTAGTGCTGTAGTGGCTACCTAGCCAGGCAACAAGTGACCTACTTAACCAACCCCCAGACTGTTGTCAGGGGGTGAACAAACTCCCTCAGAAACCACCCCTGTCTCCATGGACAATGAAAACCAGGCAAGCATCGATTCCGAATTCTGGCGGGACGAGCGATGCAGTGGTTTGCAGTTAGCTAAAAGTCCGCCACGAAAGGGCTACGTGACGGTATAATACACTTTTGATCTCAAATTACAACAAATTAACTATTCCAGAGTAAAATACAGATGGGGAGGGTGGAGGGGAGTGGGATACTGAAAGCAGAATACAAGAAAGTACAAATGGCTGCTGCATTGCTTAAGTTACGAAAAAATGCATAGAACAACAATTGTAGATCATAAATAGTTCGATAAGATTGGATCTATAGCATTTTACGATCTGACTAAAAATAACGAAAATAATTTGCGCTTTTTTCAACCCCCACCCAACCAACCCCCCATTCTAAACCCCCAAATATTCCAGATCTGAATTTAGTCCGAATTAACACCATCCTTCGTGTTGTTGGAAATATTTATCAGTAAGGTATATATCAAATAAACATTTTAGATACAGGATCGAATAAAAAATAACTGCGACCGGTAGGATATATATTATATAATAAATACTAGCTGAGTCCCGGCTTCGCCCGGGAGTTCATTTGAGGCTGAATGGTGATGGTATTTTTTTGGCAAGGCTTTAATTCCATGATATTTTGACATTCCCCGTCACAGTGTTTAGGGTATAAATCCCCGTCGTTGCTGTAGATTTGCTAATAATAAAATTAATTCTTTATGTAAGACTTCACTGTCCTCCATATTGTCATATTTTCCGTCTCCTGTGCATTATGGATAGATTTAAATTATAAAGGACAAAATATTAACATAGATTTGACTTAATTTTTCCAGCTGAGGTACCTGATAGTTCAAATAGGAATGAATTGTTGAGCATTCTATTTCTACGCAAATTACTTGCTCCACACATTGTTCCTGGAGAAATGTATAAAAAAAATATCTAAATAACAAAGTAAACAACTTTTGTTAAGTGCATACTTGTCCCCCCCCCCCCCCCCCCCCCCCCGAAAAACAAATAGACAATGAAAATAATCGCGAAATTTCTATTTTCAGGTCCTCCCTTATAACCCCCACTTCCCGTTCTAACCTAAAAACATTTTAATATAGCTTATAATCGTGGAAAGAATTAATGCTTAATTGACATACCGAGTTTTTGTGTGTGTGTGTGTGTGTATATATATATATATATATATATATATATATATATATATATATATATACGGGTATATTGGGAGGGAGGGGAGGTACACTTTTTACCATGCCTTCAAGATATAACCTAGCCGTGCTACTCGTTGTTGTCGGAAAATTATAAAAATAGTTTCCGGGGGGGGGGGTTAGTGTAATAACCCTAAACACTGGGACGGGTAAATGTCAAAATATTGTGCAAAGTAAAGCCTTGCCAAAAAAATGCCATCACCATTCAGCCTTCAAATCAATTTCCCCGCGCGAAGCCCGGGTATCTGAGGCTGTAGTATGTTTTCTTATATATATATATATATATATATATATATATATATATATATATATATATACACTCCGAGATAGCAGATTTAGTTAAAGAAATCTCTGCAAAATGTTATTTTCGAGCGTTCCCCTCTGGATAGATACTGGAGGGAGGTCATTATATAGAAGAGTTGTGGCGGGAATTGTTAGCAAAAAGCGCGGGAAGATGGGGCGAGGGGTGTGAACTAGTGAATAGAACCCTCAACACGCCACCTCCCTTAGCCATTGTATAGCCCGGAGCGTGCCGCACACGATGATAAACCGGTTCTCTCTCTCTAGGGCTGAATTTAGGACATTAACCATCCATATGAAGTTTGCCCCATTCCGAAAACTGTCATATTCAAAAAAATTGTCACGCAGTGGCTGCGTTAACTAAGCAGATTTCCCGCATATGCCACCTCATACTTTACCTCAAAACGAAAAAGTTAAAAAAAAACAATATTTATAATTTAGTCTTGAAATTATGTCCTTCATAATGAAACATCTTATTGTGAATATGACATTTATAGGAGTGGGGGTTTATTGAAAGTTCGAAAACTAAAAAAAATGCTAATATCCCGGTTAATAATCACGATTTTGAAAAAAGTCCGTCACGCAGTGGCTGCGAAAACTAAGCAGATTTCCCTCGCGAAGGTTCACAATAAATAAATATACATACAGGTAACACTACCGTCAATGCTCAGTAAATTTACAATAGAAGTTAATAATCTCTTCAACGAAAAGCTGTTGAATTATAAAGACAAAGACGAAAAATGAATGAAATATATCTCAATATAACATACTAATGTTATTGAAAACAATTTACTAAAGCTAGTGGTGTAATTTGTAATGAATCAGAATCAGTTTTATCTCAATCAAACAAATTTTAGTAATCCAAAAACAAAAGAAGGGTGGGGGGGGGGGGGTAAACAGAACTTATTTGCATATATCTCGCAAAGTAAAAGTTCAATGAAAACAGTATTTTGTATTTAGGCTTTAATAATGTGGTTTATTATATAACAGAGTATTGTTTTATGTAACACTAGCAAAAGTGGGGGGTGGGTTATACTGAACGGCTCAGAAACTCTGAAAAAAAATTGCAAAATATCTCGCTTGATATTCAAGATAGAGAATAAAATATTATATTATTATATATATATATTTATATATTTTTTATAAATATATTTTTATTATATACAATATTTTATATGACATTTAATTTGAAATATGATGCATTCTATACACTTTTTCGATCCGACTTATAGTAACGGAGATATTTCGAATTTTCAAAATTCTCCTACTCTAAACCCACCCCCCTACCCCTGGTCCGATTTCAGCCGTTAACGAACTTGATCTTTCTTCTTACATAAAATGACTAAATATTGAGTTTGGTAAAGATCAAACAAAAATTGCGAAGTTTTGAACGGACCTCATTTTCGTCATCTCCTGGGTAGGATCGATGGACATTTGAAGAAAAATTTCGATAATCGCGTCATGAGTACGACCTCAATAGCTGATCTGCTAAAAAAGTACAAACAACTCCTTTGAGAGAAATTCGCTAAAAACAAATGGTCATACCAATGAGGAAGTGCCCTGGGTATTTTTTAGTTAAGAATTTCTAAGAAAGGTACTTTGATAGTTCCCAGAACAGTAAATATATATCATTCAGATGTAATTTGCATACATTGTCGCCACAGTTCTACCAATAGACTTCCTGCAATATATTTGGTTATGGTTCTGAGTAATTATTGGTAATAGTTCTCTGGAAACATGCTTTAGCAAGTTTCTCCTAAAGCTATTCTGTTAATACTCATTTGAATTTCAGCATATTTCCCCCAAGGGAAATGGGTTTATATACACGGCTCCTCTATCTTGAATATTAACCTGTTAATTAATATTAATATTAAGATTTTTTTTGATGTCAGCCTTCAGTAAACAAACACTTCGCACGTTAAGACTAAGCCAATATATTGTTTGCGAACAATTAATACGTGAAAAGATATGCCAGAAGGAGAGGGGGAGCCGTGTGTTTGATCTATTCAGGGCCGTAGATCTATTAAGTGCGGCCCGCAGTAATCTTAATTATAGCTGCCCAATCTTCCAGGAACTTCTGGACCTTTTCTCGAACTGGCCCCTTCTACACCTAGGCCCTTCAATAGGTATAATAAGTAAGGGACACTCACAAGTACCCCGAAGTTGAGTTGATGGTCAGATGTCTTTGATGGTCACATCAGTGCTCCAGTGCGAGTTGCGTGGTAAAGTGTTTTATAAGTTTGTTTGTGCATTGCTGAAATAAATCGTGCAGTTGAAAAACTGTGAAACTTGTGTGTTTGAATTTGGCAATCCAAAAGGAACTTATCTTATTTACCAACGATTTTTATTACTGGTTTTGTAATAAAAAAAAAACGTAACAATATCATAATTCATCTATATTACTAAGCAGAAATACCAAATATATTTGCCCAAAATAATATTTCCTAGATGTTATACATTACAAATACATTTCTGAATATTCCCCCCCCTCGTCTTTTGTGTTCTTGGATTAACTTAAAAATTAGAATGAGGTATATGATTATTCTTAATTCAGTATTAAATTACAGTCCTAGATAAAAAATACATTATAATAAGATATATTTCAGATGTTCTTTCTGATCAGGAATATTTCTGTCTTCAGCTCTGCGAGGTTGGCTGACCTGTTTGTTTACAATTCAACCGCTTATTGAGTTTATTTAATGTTAGTTGTATCATTATTATTGGTATTAACAGATTCCCCTTAAGGGAAATCACCTATTGAGGCCGTGCTCATGGCGGAATTTGCGAAATTTTTCCTCAAATATCCGTCGATCCTACCTAGTAGATGACGAAAATGAGGTCAGTTCAAAACTAAATATATATTATTATATATAATATATATTATATATATATATATATATATATAATAACCGAGTTATTAGCATTTTTCAGTTTTCATTAAAATACCCCTCGGTATAATTAACTGTTTACATTTACAGGTTTACTCATGTGTATGAATGTCAACACTTATTAATCCTCTTCCAAATGATATTGTTTGTTTACCTCTGTAGCATTCCGCTACTTGGAATTAATTCAGTCATCCTTATAATGTCAAAGCGTGAATATCGTACGATTTTCTTTTACGAGTTTACACTCGGCCGAAGCGGAGCCCAAACGGCCAGAAACATTAACCAAGTCTGGGGCGAGGGTAGTGTTAATGAGTGCACTGTGCAAAGGTGGTTCAAAAAATTTCGGGAGGGAGATTTCAGTCTTGAAGACGAAGAAGGTCGTGGAAGGCCTTCCTCTCTTAATGATGATGTTCTTCAATCTGTGGTGGAAGAAAATCCCAAAACAACTGTTCGAGAACTTGCAGAGCAACTTAAAGTGAGTAAAACGACCGTCTCTAACCACCTCAAGGCGATTGGAAAGGTGAAAAAACTCGAAAATTGGGTTCCACACTCATTAAACGATCGTCAAAAAAATCAGCGCTTTGATGTTTGTGCATCACTTCTTTGTCGAAACAAAAATGACCCATTTCTGGCCAGAATTGTTACATGTGACGAAAAGTGGATTCTCTACGATAACACTAGACGTTCTGGACAGTGGCTCGACAAAGGAGAAGCTCCAAAACATTTTCCAAAGCCCCCAACTCATCAAAAGAAGGTCATGGTTACGGTATGGTGGGCTTCATTTGGTTTAATACACTACAGCTTCTTAAATCCTGGCGAAACCATCAATGCTGAATCTTATTGTAACCAAATTAATACCATGCATCAGAAATTGGCAGTAATGAATCCCTCGCTGGTCAATCGGAAAGGGCCCATTTTGTTGCATGACAACGCTCGACCACATGTGTCACGTGTAACGTCACAAAAATTATTGGAGCTTGGCTATGAAACTTTGCCTCACCCACCCTACTCTCCGGACCTCTCGCCTACTGACTACCATTTTTTTAGACACCTGGACCTCTATTTACAACACAAAATATTCAAAAATCAAACGGAACTGGAAAATGCGTTTTTTGACTTTATCAATTCTAAAAAATCTGAATTCTATTCAGACGGTATTAATAAGTTACCAACACGTTGGGAGAAATGTGTTGAAAGTATGGGAAATTATTTTGATTAAAGAACATTGCTTTAAAGTAACTAGTTTTTTTTTTTTTTTTTTGATACCAAAATCCTGCATTATTTTATGGACAACCCAATATTATAAACCACATTGTTTTATTTTCCCCCATGCCTAAGAAGAGCAAAGTCGCCATAGTTGCGGAGCTCTACCTAATAAATAAATATAAACCACACTATTCTGAGCCTAAATACCAAAAATTGTTTTCACTGAACTATTACTTTGTGCGATATATGCAAATGCGTTGTCAAAGATAAATTATATATATATATATATACTAGCGGACCCGGCAGACGTTGTCCTGCATTATATATCAAGCGATTAGGATATTAAATTTAATAATATTATGTTTAAAAAAAATCTACTTTTAATAACGCAAAAAACAACATTTGTTATATGCACGTTTGCCTAAAAACAAATAGTAAATAAAATATCGCAAAAACTTGGTACGCAAAAAGAAAAGGAAAAATGAGAGAAGGAAAAGAAGACGTTTTAGTTCTGAGATTATCTGGTAGAATGCGCACTACACGTTCTTAAAAACAAACAGTTGTAGACCAATAACTGAAATAAATCAAAACCCTCAACAATAATAACGCAAATACATAAATATAAATAAAGAAAAGAAAATAATTGCAACATTCAAATCAAATTAAAATAAATTTGGAAAATAAATAACAATGTCTGAAAGTGAAAACCTCTCGCAGCTGAAAACATCATTATATAGATGACATACTTAAATTCTAAGGACATACATTAGATAAACATATTAACATTTCATTACATTTCCAATAACCTCGCCCTTCGCCCTTCGACCGGAGACCTGCTCCATCTGCCTGGCCGATCTGCGGCGCTAAACCATCCGGGGCGTCACTCGAACGCGTATTTAAAAATTCAATCAAATCGGTCCATCCGTCTAGGAGGAGTTCAGTGACATACACACGTACGCTAGAATTATATATATAAAGATAGAGGTGTATTAGCCTGTTAACGCTCTAGCGGTCGCAATTTTCGCTCGATCGTTACCAAACTCCGTATTTAAACGTTTTACGTTAAAAGACGGATCATGTTCTTCAACGGCTGGAATCGGATCATTGGGAGGGGGGATTTAGAGGGGAGGATTTTCGAAAATTCGAAATATCTCCGTTAGTTTGAGTCTGATCGAAATTTCGTAGAGAACCAATCTTTTTGCAAATTAAAAGATCTATAAACGTTGTCATGTGTCTTTTTTCACTGTCTTTAATATTAACCGAGATATCGGCGTTTTTTAGTTTTCGGCCTTCAGTAAACCCCCACTCTCGTTCGAACTTAAAAAATTTAGTACAGCTTATAACCATGGTAGAACTAATGCTAATTCACATACCGAGTTTTGTTCAGTTCGGTTCAATCGTTGGTGCCCAATAAAATTGTTGGCCCCTCTTTACTTTTTTAGTGTATATCTCGTTTATACTTTAATATACGACAAAATTGAATATGACAAAAGTTACTCCAAATAACAACATAAACAACTCTTATCCTGTGCATATTTGCCGAAAAACCAATAGGAAACGAAATACGGCTATTTTTAATTTCAGGCCACCCTCACGACCCCCACTCCTGCTCCATCTGCCTGGCCGATCTGCGGCGCTAAACCATCCGGGGCGTCACTCGAACGCGTATTTAAAAATTCAATCAAATCGGTCCATCCGTCTAGGAGGAGTTCAGTGACATACACACGTACGCTAGAATTATATATATAAAGATAGAGGTGTATTAGCCTGTTAACGCTCTAGCGGTCGCAATTTTCGCTCGATCGTTACCAAACTCCGTATTTAAACGTTTTACGTTAAAAGACGGATCATGTTCTTCAACGGCTGGAATCGGATCATTGGGAGGGGGGATTTAGAGGGGAGGATTTTCGAAAATTCGAAATATCTCCGTTAGTTTGAGTCTGATCGAAATTTTGTAGAGAACCAATCTTTTTGCAAATTAAAAGATCTATAAACGTTGTCATGTACCTTTTTTCACTGTCTTTAATATTAACCGAGATATCGGCGTTTTTTAGTTTTCGGCCTTCAGTAAACCCCCACTCTCGTTCGAACTTAAAAAATTTAGTACAGCTTATAACCATGGTAGAACTAATGCTAATTCACATACCGAGTTTTGTTCAGTTCGGTTCAATCGTTGGTGCCCAATAAAATTGTTGGCCCCTCTTTACTTTTTTAGTGTATATCTCGTTTATACTTTAATATACGACAAAATTGAATATGACAAAAGTTACTCCAAATAACAACATAAACAACTCTTATCCTGTGCATATTTGCCGAAAAACCAATAGGAAACGAAATACGGCTATTTTTAATTTCAGGCCACCCTCACGACCCCCACTCCTGCTCCATCTGCCTGGCCGATCTGCGGCGCTAAACCATCCGGGGCGTCACTCGAACGCGTATTTAAAAATTCAATCAAATCGGTCCATCCGTCTAGGAGGAGTTCAGTGACATACACACGTACGCTAGAATTATATATATAAAGATAGAGGTGTATTAGCCTGTTAACGCTCTAGCGGTCGCAATTTTCGCTCGATCGTTACCAAACTCCGTATTTAAACGTTTTACGTTAAAAGACGGATCATGTTCTTCAACGGCTGGAATCGGATCATTGGGAGGGGGGATTTAGAGGGGAGGATTTTCGAAAATTCGAAATATCTCCGTTAGTTTGAGTCTGATCGAAATTTTGTAGAGAACCAATCTTTTTGCAAATTAAAAGATCTATAAACGTTGTCATGTACCTTTTTTCACTGTCTTTAATATTAACCGAGATATCGGCGTTTTTTAGTTTTCGGCCTTCAGTAAACCCCCACTCTCGTTCGAACTTAAAAAATTTAGTACAGCTTATAACCATGGTAGAACTAATGCTAATTCACATACCGAGTTTTGTTCAGTTCGGTTCAATCGTTGGTGCCCAATAAAATTGTTGGCCCCTCTTTACTTTTTTAGTGTATATCTCGTTTATACTTTAATATACGACAAAATTGAATATGACAAAAGTTACTCCAAATAACAACATAAACAACTCTTATCCTGTGCATATTTGCCGAAAAACCAATAGGAAACGAAATACGGCTATTTTTAATTTCAGGCCACCCTCACGACCCCCACTCCTGCTCCATCTGCCTGGCCGATCTGCGGCGCTAAACCATCCGGGGCGTCACTCGAACGCGTATTTAAAATTCAATCAAATCGGTCCATCCGTCTAGGAGGAGTTCAGTGACATACACACGTACGCTAGAATTATATATATAAAGATAGAGGTGTATTAGCCTGTTAACGCTCTAGCGGTCGCAATTTTCGCTCGATCGTTACCAAACTCCGTATTTAAACGTTTTACGTTAAAAGACGGATCATGTTCTTCAACGGCTGGAATCGGATCATTGGGAGGGGGGATTTAGAGGGGAGGATTTTCGAAAATTCGAAATATCTCCGTTAGTTTGAGTCTGATCGAAATTTTGTAGAGAACCAATCTTTTTGCAAATTAAAAGATCTATAAACGTTGTCATGTACCTTTTTTCACTGTCTTTAATATTAACCGAGATATCGGCGTTTTTTAGTTTTCGGCCTTCAGTAAACCCCCACTCTCGTTCGAACTTAAAAAATTTAGTACAGCTTATAACCATGGTAGAACTAATGCTAATTCACATACCGAGTTTTGTTCAGTTCGGTTCAATCGTTGGTGCCCAATAAAATTGTTGGCCCCTCTTTACTTTTTTAGTGTATATCTCGTTTATACTTTAATATACGACAAAATTGAATATGACAAAAGTTACTCCAAATAACAACATAAACAACTCTTATCCTGTGCATATTTGCCGAAAAACCAATAGGAAACGAAATACGGCTATTTTTAATTTCAGGCCACCCTCACGACCCCCACTCCTGCTCCATCTGCCTGGCCGATCTGCGGCGCTAAACCATCCGGGGCGTCACTCGAACGCGTATTTAAAAATTCAATCAAATCGGTCCATCCGTCTAGGAGGAGTTCAGTGACATACACACGTACGCTAGAATTATATATATAAAGATAGAGGTGTATTAGCCTGTTAACGCTCTAGCGGTCGCAATTTTCGCTCGATCGTTACCAAACTCCGTATTTAAACGTTTTACGTTAAAAGACGGATCATGTTCTTCAACGGCTGGAATCGGATCATTGGGAGGGGGGATTTAGAGGGGAGGATTTTCGAAAATTCGAAATATCTCCGTTAGTTTGAGTCTGATCGAAATTTTGTAGAGAACCAATCTTTTTGCAAATTAAAAGATCTATAAACGTTGTCATGTACCTTTTTTCACTGTCTTTAATATTAACCGAGATATCGGCGTTTTTTAGTTTTCGGCCTTCAGTAAACCCCCACTCTCGTTCGAACTTAAAAAATTTAGTACAGCTTATAACCATGGTAGAACTAATGCTAATTCACATACCGAGTTTTGTTCAGTTCGGTTCAATCGTTGGTGCCCAATAAAATTGTTTGCCCCTCTTTACTTTTTTAGTGTATATCTCGTTTATACTTTAATATACGACAAAATTGAATATGACAAAAGTTACTCCAAATAACAACATAAACAACTCTTATCCTGTGCATATTTGCCGAAAAACCAATAGGAAACGAAATAGGGCTATTTTTAATTTCAGGCCACCCTCACGACCCCCACTCCTGCTCCATCTGCCTGGCCGATCTGCGGCGCTAAACCATCCGGGGCGTCTCTCGAACGCGTATTTAAAAATTCAATCAAATCGGTTCATCCGTCTAGGAGGAGTTCAGTGACATACACACGTACGCTAGAATTATATATATAAAGATAGAGGTGTATTAGCCTGTTAACGCTCTAGCGGTCGCAATTTTCGCTCGATCGTTACCAAACTCGGTATTTAAACGTTTTACGTTAAAAGACGGATCGTGTTCTTCAACAGCTGGAATCGGATCATTGGGAGGGGGGATTTAGAGGGGAGGATTTTCGAAAATTCGAAATATCTCCGTTAGTTTGAGTCTGATCGAAATTTCGTAGAGAACCAATCTTTTTGCAAATTAAAAGATCTATAAACGTTGTCATGTGTCTTTTTTCACTGTCTTTAATATTAACCGAGATATCGGCGTTTTTTAGTTTTCGGCCTTGAGTAAACCCCCACTCTCGTTCGAACTTAAAAAATTTATTACAGCTTATAACCATGGTAGAACTAATGCTAATTCACATACCGAGTTTTGTTCAGTTCGGTTCAATCGTTGGTGCCCAATAAAATTGTTTGCCCCTCTTTACTTTTTTAGTGTATATCTCGTTTATACTTTAATATACGACAAAATTGAATATGACAAAAGTTACTCCAAATAACAACATAAACAACTCTTATCCTGTGCATATTTGCCGAAAAACCAATAGGAAACGAAATAGGGCTATTTTTAATTTCAGGCCACCCTCACGACCCCCACTCCTGCTCCATCTGCCTGGCCGATCTGCGGCGCTAAACCATCCGGGGCGTCTCTCGAACGCGTATTTAAAAATTCAATCAAATCGGTTCATCCGTCTAGGAGGAGTTCAGTGACATACACACGTACGCTAGAATTATATATAAAGATATATATATATATATATATATATATATATATATATATATATATATATATATATATATTTTATTCTCTATCTTGAATACTAACCGAAATATTTGCATTTTTCAGTTTTGAGCCTTCAGTATACCCCTCTTTTGTTAGTGTTACATAAACAATACTCTATTATATAAATATAAACCACACTATTCGGAGCCTAAATTCCAAATATTGTTTTCACTGAACTATTACTTTGTGCGATATATGCAAATGCTTTGTGTTGACCCCCCCCCCCTTATTTTGTTTTTGGATTACTGAAATTTGAGTGATTAAGATAAAACTGAATCTGATTCATTACTAATTACAGCACTAGCTTTAGTAAATTGTTTCCAATAAAATTAATGAGTTGTTATATTCAGATATATTTCATTAATTGTTTGTCTTTCCGGTCTATCTATGCAGCGCTACGAGGCTGTTTGTTTACAATTCAGCCGCTTTCCTTTGTAGAGATTATTAACTTGTACATTTACTGAGCATTCACGGTAGTGTTACCTGTATGTATATTTATCTATTGTAAACCTTCACCTGAGAAATCTGCTTAGTTTACGCGGCACTAGCCGATTTCCTTTGAAGGAAAATCCGCTTCAAAATACCCCCCAGTGAGTCACTACCGACCTTGGCTAATTATCAGAGTGAATGTCCCTTGAAGACATCAAGGCCGCCGAACAAAGCCATACACCAGGAGTCGGGAGTTGGCGGAAACATTGCCAAGGATAACCACTCCCGAAACGGCCATTAGAACCTCCTCGTTCTTATCAATACAAAGATGTTATCAAATCAATTAGACCAAAAGCAGCTAGTTAAAACAATCAATTATTATCCTAAATAAGCCTTATCACATGTATTCGTTAATTATTGATAGCAACAAAAATAATAATTCCGTTAATATTCGAGGCAGATAAAACATCTATAGCTGCGTTAACTAAGCAGATTTCCCAAGTGAACCACGTACTCCCCTTTAACTCATAAAGTAAAAGTCAATGAGAACAAAATTTGGTATTTAGGCTTAAAATAATGCGCTTCATAATACAACAGCTGATATAACATATGTTAATAGAACATTTTGCAATAAGATTTGTTCTATACACTTTTTCGCTCCGACGTATAATAACGGAGATATTTCGAATTTTCTATATTCCTCCCCCAGTAAACACCCTCCACCGTGGGCCTATTACAGCCGTTTACGAACTTGATCTTTAACGCTCATATATCAAGTTTGGTAACGAGAATACAAATATTGCTAACAAACTTTATTGCAAATTCATTGAACTATAAACGTTGTTCTGTACATATCGAGTTATTTCCATTTTTAGTTTTCGGCTCTCCGTGAACCCCCCACTCCTGCTCAAGTTATATTAACAATAAGCTGTTACGGTTAAATACCAAATATTGTTTTCATTGAACTTCTACTTTCTGATAATTATTTTTTTTTAAATTATTTATTAACGTTCACTTTTTGCAACTAAGGCTAATTGGGACGGGTTATCTACAGGTTACCACCCTTTTCTAGCCATGGAGGGACAAAGGATTTTATTTAATGAATTCAGTCACTAAATAAATTCCTATTACCCAGGCAGGAATCGAACTCGACACTCTAGGATTAACATGTGAGATTAAAGGCAACGCTTTAACTCGCATGGCTAACCTGAGCTTTGTGAAATATACAAATTGATTGTGCAAATACGTTCTGTTCATCCCCCTCCTTATTTTGTTCTTGGATAACAAAAATGTATGTAATTGTGATAAAAAGTATTCTGATTCATTATAAATTACAGCACTAGCTACAGTAAATACATTTCAATCAATTTAATATATTATATTCAGATACATTTCATTAATTGTTTTTCATTCCGGTCTAGAATATTTCTATCTGTCTATTCAGCTCTGCGAGGATGGCAGACCTGTTTGTTTACAATTCAGACTCTTTCCATTGTAGTAATTATTAACTGGTAAATTGAGAAAATAAAATTCTCATTACCGTTTGTATTCATTCAGTTAATATTATATATATCTATTGTAAACCTTAACTTGGGAAATGTGCTTAGCTTACGCAGCCCCTGCGTGACGGACTTTTAAAAATTCTCATTCTCAACCTTACTCTCCCACTGGCCCGATTTCAGCCAGTTGCGAAATTAATATTTGTTTTATATAAAACTTTCAATTAGGGAGTTTGGTGAAGATTGATCAAAAATTGTGACCCTTTGTGCCTTAAAGGAAATCTGCTAAATCGGGGTGAGCGACCTTTTTAATCAACGGGCCAATTTAAATTTTAGAATTTGTTGGCGGGCCCCACAGAAAAGTAACACTTATTAATAATTTACAAAACTTATTTATAATAGACATTAGTATATAAAAATTAAAAAAAAGAGTTTAAATTTCAGATGCAAATTTTAATGCAAAGTAAAAAAAAAAAAAAAGCAATAAAATAACAGAAAAACGAATTTACTTGAAATTTTTAATCAGTCATTTGGCACTGTTTTTTCGATACAAGCTGATCAATATCAGCCGGAATTGATGATGTTGCTTAACGTATGCAGCTTTCTGATCGTGTATCAATCAGTCATGATCGGTGGTCATTTTTGATTAATTTCATGGTCGAAAATAATTGTTCATAAACACACGTACTTCCGAACAGAGACATCATTTGCTTTGCATTTTTCGTCAAAAGCGGAAATTTCTCAGGCCGCACATACGATTTATAAAGTTTTTTTTTTTTTATGTTTTCTCATAAAAATACATTTTTTAAATCGGCATTATTCTGCACGTCAACCACTTCCATTTGAAAGTCTTCGGGAACCGTTTCCACACCGATATTACATGGCGAGGAAAACATTTTCATGGAAACCACTGTCTATATAAAATTTCTATATATTGTGTGAATTTTTAAAAAGCTACATCATTTTCTTTTTCTAAATGAGGAAAGTGAGACACTTTATTCGGCAAAAAATGCTGTTTCCACAATTTTAATTTCCGCTCAAAGCCCTGAATTTTATCACACTCATTGTAAATAACCTGTCCTTTGCCTTGAAGTTCCACAGAAAGATCATTGAGATGCTGAGACAGATTAAGATCATGTCGATAAGAAATCCAAAATCGCACAACCATTCTTTATTACCAAAATGAGGAAAGGCATATCCCATTATATCCAAGAACAATTATATTTCGCTTTTAGCAGATTTCCCTTAAGGGAAATTAGCTATTGAGGTTTTACTCATGACGCGGTTTTCGAAATTTTTCTTCAAATGTCCATTGATCCTACCCAGAAGATGATGAAAATGAGGTCCGTTCAAAACTGTATATGTATATATATATATATATAAATATATATATATATATATATATATAGCTCCAGCGGTCGCAATTTTTTCTTATCGTTTACAAACTTGATATATAATAGTTTTCTGTAGAAGAAAGATCAAGTTCGTTAACGGCTGAAATCGGACCAGAGGGAGGGGGAGGGGTTTAGAGGAGGAGAATTTCTAAAAGTCTTAATATCTCCGTTAATATACGTCGTATCGAATAATTGTATAGAACCAATTTTATTTCATATGTAATGTTCTATAAATGTTGATATATACATTTCTTCACTATCTTGATTATTAACTGAGATATTTGCATTTTTTAGTTTACGGTCTTCAGTAAATTCCCACTCCTACTCATATTATGTTATGAAGCACTTTATTTGAAGCTTAATTACCAATTATTGTTCTCATTGAACTTTTAAGTTTTGAAATGAATGCAAATACGCGGCGCACGTGGGAAATCTGCTTAGTTAACACAGCCCCTGCGTGACGGACTTTTTAAGTTATATATTCTTTTTTGCATTGCACCTCTACTACGCCAACGTACTTTGGTATTGAAAACCACATCGTGATATTCAGTTTCTGAATCTTTCAGGAATTCATTAAATTCACGGTGATTTTAAGCACGCGACTTAATAAAATTGATTAGTTCAATTATTGGTACTGTGACATTTTCCTGGTGAATTATGCAGTGGTTAACGAATATTTCCCTTCTTGTGGCCTTCTTAATGTCTTGAAATAGCCTTCCTGATCCTTCTATCACAATGCTTGACATTGCTCGTGCCCTATCTGTCAATATACTATCGATAAATTGAAATATTTTCCAAAAAAAACCTTTCATCGTACAGGTTTTTGCCGGTTGTAGTCCCTCGCATTGGAATCAGTGAACACAATTCTTCGGTAATATTAAATTTGTTGTCTATACCACGTAAAAATATAACCAGTTATGCTGAATCGCTAATATCGCAACTCATATCAAAGAACAGTATTCGAATTTTGCAATGCGTTCACGAATCGTTGTCGTTATGTAACTCGTAACAAAAAATTGTTTCAGTAGTTTGTACTACCATTAAATTATAATTATTTTTTTACAATATATTGATGGGAGAAAGTCGATAAAATAAATTCAATTTTTGAAATGCTTGGCGAGCCGCAGAAATATGTTGAAAGGGCCGCAAGCGGTCCGCGGGCCGCGTGTTGCTCACCCCTGTGCAAAATGATACCGGCATAAAAATAAGTGAACCAATAATCCACAGACTTTTGTAAATATATGGGGAGATAAAATGAAAAATTGTAAACATCTCCAATATTATGGGTTGCATCCAAAAAATGTTTTCTAAATAACCTCGTTGATTGATCAGTGACCTTCAATGGTTGTTTATTACCTAACATTTCCATTACGACGAATAACAAGTTACATCTTTTCAGCAATTTTCTTATATTTCCCTATTGTACGGACAACTTTTCTCACGCAAACAGATACAATCAAATAATTTGAACATTTATATATATATATATATATATATATATATATATATATATATATATATATCTGTTAACGCGCGATGAATGTAATCTTTGTTTGAGAAAACAAATGTACTTATCAACATTTATAGCTAATTAATTTCGAAATAAGATAAGGTCTATAAAACTTCTCCACAGTTTCCGTCACGCATGAGCTGAGTGAACTAAGCAGATTTCCCACGCGCTCTTTTAATTGCTACTGATCAAAAGGTTAAAGGATAAAAACAAGAAAGTTCGTCTAACTCGATTAATACTTGAGTTACGAGAACAATACATAGAACAGTAATTGTAGAACATCAATAGTTGGACAAGATATATTCTATACACTTTTTCGATCCGACGTATATCAACGGAGATATTTCGAATTTTCGAAATTCCTCCCGTCTAAACCTCCCCTTCCCACTGGGCGGATATCAGCCATTAACGAACTTGATCTTCCTTTTTACTTTAAAAAATTCAATATCGAGTTTGGTAACGATCTAACGAAAATTGCGACGGTAAGAGCGGTAAAAATCTATGAAGACCGACATCTAGGAAGGACCAACGTACATTTGAGGAAAATGTTTGAAAATCTCGTAGTGAGTACAACCTCAACATCAGATTTCCCTAATGGGATATCTGACGATAATATCGAGTTCGTAAATATCTCCGTCATAATGACTTAGAGTGAAAATTACGACAGTGTTCTACAACTCAATACGTTTTTCAATACAAAAACATTAATAGTTAGTTGTATTTTTTTAAACAGTTTTTAGCAATTTTAGCTATTGTTTTCACTTTAGATGTTACGTCAAACACCAATCTTCTAAATTGGCCTTAAACTCCCCTTTTTAGCAGATTTTCCTTACGGGAAAACAGCTATTGAGGTCGTACTCGTGACGCGATTTTCGAAAATTTTCTTCAGATGTCCATCGATCCACCCTAGGTGATGACGAAAATGAGGTCCGTTCAAAATTATACATAAGTATATATATATGTCTGTTAACACTCTAGCGGTCGCAATTTTTGTTTGATCTTTACCAAACTCGGAGATTAATAGTTTTTTGTAAAAAGAAAGAACATGTTCGTTAATGGCTGAAATCGGACCAGTTGGAGGGGGGGGGTTTAGAGGGGGAATTTTGAAAATGCAAATTATCTCCGTTATTATGGGTCAGATCGAAAAATTGTAAAGAATCAATCTTATTGCAAATTATATTTACTATAAATATTGTTATATACATTTTTTCTCTATTTTGAATATTAACCGAGATATTTGCATTTGTATTCTGCGTGTGGTCACCAGTAAGTAGGCTATGTTCGGACTTTCCGCCGAGAGCTCTGCTGGCCGTTTCCATAACTTTTCGACCCTCGTGAATAGGTTTAGAGGTTAGGTTATCTGTTTTTTGGGGCTAGAAACTACTGGGATATTACGCCCTAAATAATGTTTTAGGTTAAAAGGTTTCTTACTACTAGAGTTGCTATTAGGCAGATTTCTCTATTGTATAACTTCACGTGGGAAATCTGCTTAGTTTACGGGGCCCCTGCATGAAGGACATTTTTTTTTAAGTTTACGTATATTTTTTTCCAAATTTTATTTCATCAGAAAGTATTGCAAAAATTAAAATTTAGTTATTTTATGACTTATACATGCGTTTTAAAACCATGTATAATAATATTAGTTCTACGGAGTAGACTTGTATAGGTCAATAGAGAACTAAATGTAAAATCCAGTATTCTTATCAGACTGCTGAAGGAAAAGCAAAAGATAAGATTATCCTGCAGGAAATGAGTCGCGTACACAGCTGACAAAGATGGCAGATAGCTTAGAGAATGTGACAGCTGGAGACCACGTGGCGGAGGAGAGTGACAGTTGCTGACCACGTGGGAGGGTCAACATTCAATTATGCAATACCTCAGTGAGAGCAGTGACTCCACTGCCTTTTTAAAAGTCTTTTCATGATGTTCGAGAAGGCAGGAGGTGATGGACACTAAAAATTCAATGTACCTCCAGCTTTGCTACGTGTCAGTATGATGCGCTTATGATCACATCTCACAATCTATTCTCTATTTCTCCTGCAGTAAGAAGCCCATCGAAACAGGTATTAAAAGTAAGCTGTACTCTTAAGTTTCTTGACTGAGATACTCCAAGTTCCAATCGGATCTGAAGAAGTGAGGGTGTACAAAAGACTAAAAATGTCCGTCACGCAGGGGCTGCGTAAACTAAGCCGATTACCCACATGAAGTTTTACAAAAGATAAATCTACATACTTTTAACACTTAACACCACCATGAATATTAAGTGAATAAACACAAACGGCAATTAGAAATTTTTTAGGCAATTTTAATAACCTTCTAATGTAAAGCGACAATGAATTGTAAACATTCGGTCAACCTCTCAGAGCTGAATAGATAGATAGAATATTCTTCACCTGAAAGAAAAACACTTACTGATATATATATATATATATATATATATATATATATATATATATATATATAAAATTGTAACCTCTGACTGGACATTGATGATTTTCATAAAATTTCACGATATTTTTTCGTTTCAGATGTCCTAGGCACCATAACTGCATTTTGTTTCTTTCGTGTATGTTTGTTACCTTTTCACGTATAAACGGCAAAACCGAATTATATGAAATTTCGTATGTATATTACTACTAATCTAACTTAGACTTTAGACTATATTAATATTCTTTCAGACGAACAGGAGTGGGGGTTATCAATATTTCATTTCCTATTGGTTTTTCAGCAAATATGCACATAACAAAATTGTTTATTTTGTTATTTGGAGTACCTTTTGTTATATATACTTTTGTCGTATACCTAAGTATAAATGAGTTATACGTTAAACACTATACCGGGAGCCAACAATTTTATTTGGTACATAGACTCAACCGAACTTAACAAAACTCGGTATGTGATTTAGCAGTACCTTCTCCATGATAATAAGGCGTACCAACATTTCTAGAGACGGGCAGGAGTGGGAGTTGTAAGGGGGGCCTGAAATTAAAAATAGTGATATTTCGTTTCCTATTGGTTTTTCGGAAAATGTGCATATAACAAAAGTTGTTTATTTTGTTATTTAGAGTAACTTTTCTTATATTCACTTTTGTTTTATAACAAAGTATAAACGATATATACACCAAAAACTAAAGCGGGAGCCAACTATTTTATTGGGCACTAACGGTGCAACCGAATTTAACAAAACTCGGTATGTGAATTAGTATTAATTCTTCCAAGATTATAAGCTATATTAAAATTTTTAGGTTCAAACAGGAGTGGGGGTTGTAGAGGAGACCTGAAATTAAAGATAGCTACATTTCGTTTCAAATTGATTTTTCGATAAATATTCATATGACAAAAGTTGTTTATTTTGTTATTTAGAGTAACATTTATTGCATTCACTTTTTTTGTAAAATGAAGTAAACACGGGATATACGCTAAAGCTACAGCGGGATTAATGACTCCCGCTATAGTTTTAGCGTATATCCCGTGTTTACTTCATTTTAGAAAAAAAAGTGAATGAAACAAATGTTACTCTAAATAACAAAATAAACGTAAAATAAAAGTTTATTAGTGCTTATTTAAGTGTTTTTAATGAATGCATATTATGAAAAATGATTTTGTGTTGAAGTCATGATAACTCTAAAAATGACTCGGATTAGTGAGGTTATATATCCCCGTCGCCTCCTTCTCATTTATTTATTTTTCCTAGAAAACCTACATCTTTCCCCTCACCTACTCTTTTGAATATAAATGAAAACTTGATATGATTTAAAGTATTACTTATTTTGCTGGGAGGGCTACGATCTCTTCCCGTCACCTATCTCTTTGAATATAAATGAAATTATTATTACGGTAATACTATTATTTAATTCCATCAGGTAGATAAATTATTAAAATAATACTTTGAATCAATAATTTAAGGAAAACATGGTGATTGCCCTCATGCTGGAGCGGAAGATGACAGGAGCCTAAACAGTTAATTGAGTTAACTGATTTCTATTGAAATGCTGGCATTACCGGAAGTGATTTCCACTGAGCTATTCTATTACGCTATTACGAATATAATCTAATGTATGGTTAAACTATATATTCTAGGATTGGTTTTTGACAGGAAATAAGTTTCATTATATATATAATTGTAATAAATGCTCTGCATGATTATGGTTTGAAGTATTAAAACGGTGAGTTAAGAAGTGGAAAGGGATAGATTAGGAACACATTTTTATTTATTCTTCAAAAGTAAAATTTATCATTTGTAAGTCGCCTGCCTGTCCCTCACGGGAAAACACTGCGTCCGGACGGGAAGTGTAGTTGTAAACATAGAAGCCTTGCCCAATAAAAATAATATCATCATTCAGCCTCAAATGATTTCCCGAGCAAAGCCGGGTACCTTAGCTAGTACCTAAATAAATATATATATATATATATATATATATATATATATATATATATATATATATAAAACGGCTAAGAATATATATATGGACTTTTTTATTTGTAAGCCAACTATCCCTAGGCACAACACAGTCTGTAGGAGATCTCGAATTTTCAACTTGGAGTTTGTCCTTAGTTCAACATCAAAATACATGTTAGTTGATATTCGCTGTATCGAGGAAATATACTCAATACTTCTGTTTAGAATAACAATTTAACTTCTGAAAATTTCGGAATTTTAACTTCCAACTTACGGTCGGGGAATACTTCATTCATGTTCCAAGAAGAAAGCAATATTTTTCAGCTGGCAACACGGCTAGTTCACACTCAAGCACGCACACACACACACACACACACACACACACACACACACAATATATATATATATATATATATATAAATATATATATATATATAAATGTACTAGCTAAGACAACCCTGCTTCGCTTGGGAAATCATTTGAGGCTAAGGAAGATTCTATTGTTTTGGCAATGCTTCTTACGTGTACAACTGCACTTCCCGTCCTGGGCGCATTGTTCTCCCGTAAGATCAGTAGAGGAACTTATACGAAAAGAAATTTAGATTTGAAGAATAAATGAAAATTAGTCCTTAATCATTTCCTCTCCACTGTTTTACACACTTTGAATAATTCAAATCATAACATTGTTAGCATTTATTATAATTAAATACCATCTATAATGTACGTATTTTGTATATACAATCAAGCTAAGGTACCCGGGGATGCCCGGGTAATCATTGTTGACTGACTAATGATGGTATTTTTTATATTTTGATAGCAAGACTTCCAAGTGTAAACACAACTTCAATTACATTTCCCTCCACGACGTATTGGTTTTCAGAATGGGCCTGTTAACTGGGGACTAATAGAATAGAAATATAAGTTTTGAAGAATAATTGAAAATGTGTTCCTAATCAATCCCTCTCCACTTTTTGACACGCCGTTTTTGAATAATTCAAACCATAATCATAGATTGCATTTACCACATGCCTCCAGTATAACCCCCACTCCTGTTCGTCTCAGAGAATTAATATAGCCTAAAGTCTAAGTTGTGTCAGTAGTAACGTACATACCAAGTTTCATAAAATTCGGTTCGGCCGATTATGCGTGAAAAGGTAACAAACAAACAAACAACCTGTCACCAAAGAAATAAATTGCAGTTATTGTGTCTATGGCATGTGAAAAGATAAAGTATCGTGAAATTTCGATAACAAAAATCAATGTAAAGACAGAGATTACAATTATATATATATATATATATATATATATATATATATATATATATATATATATATATATATATCACATACTAGCTTAGATACCCGACTTCGCCCGGGAATTCATTTGAGGCTGGATGGTGATGGTATTTTTTTGGCAAGGCTTCACTTTGCAGAATATTTTGACATTTACCCTTCCCGATGTTTAGGGTTAATACCCGTCGTTCCTGTGGATTTGTTAATAATAAAATTAATTTTTTATGTAAGACCTCTTTCCTCCATATTGTCATATATCCCATTCCCTGTGCATTATGAATTATTAAGGACAACATATTATAATAATATATTATAATTTGAATTAATTTTTCCAGGTGAGGTACATGGTTAGTTCATATTGAAAATAATTGTTGAGCAAATTTCTTCTTCTAAATAACAAAATAAACAACATTTGTTTTATGTGCATATTTGCCGAAACCCCAATAAGAAACGAAATTATCACTATTTTTTAATTTCAGGCCTTCCATATAACCCTCACTCCTTTGCCGCGTCCGTCCCTAGAAATGTTATATTATGGCTTATTATCAGGAAGGCGTTAGTTGCTAATACAAATATCGAGTTTTATTTATTTCGGTTAGGTCTTTTTGTCCCAAACAAATTTGTTCACTTTCGCTATAGGTTTAGCGTATATCTCGTTTATAATTCGGAACACGAAAAAAGTGTGTATATAAACAAAAAGTTTACACTAATAAACAAAATAAAACAAACTTTTGTTTACGTTCATATTTGCCAAAAAAAAAACCAATAGGAAACGAAATATCGCTATTTTTAATTGCTTGGCTTCCCTTATAACCCCCACTCCTGCCGTCCCTAGAAATATTGGTATAGGCTTGTTATAATGAAAAGCGTTAGTGCTAACACATTATACCGAGTTTTATTTATTTCGGTTGGGTCTTTTGTCCCAAATAAAATTGTTCACTTCCGCTATAGGGTTTTAGCGTATATCTCGTTTATAATTGGGTATATGAAAAAAGTGTTAAATAACAAAAGGTACACTAAATAACAAATAAACAACTAAAGTGTTTAGAACCGCCAATATAAATGATACTATTGTCATACCTCTCGGTGGAGACGTTCGTCATTAGCCAGCGGTAATACTAACCATCAGCCAAGTGGCTGACCGACGGTTCTTCCACGAGAGAGGTATGACATAATAAAATAAACAACCTTTGTTTTTTCCATATTTACCGACAAACCAATAGTAAACGAAATATCGCTATTTTTAATTTCTGGCTTTTCCTTATAACCCCCACTCCTGTTCGTCTCAGAGGATATTAATATAGCCTAAAGTCTAAGTTGGGTTAGTAGTAATACACATACCAAGTTTCATAAAATTCGGGTTCAGCCGTTTATGCGTGAAAAGGTAACAAATAAACAAACAAACAACACAGACACGAAAGAAACAAAATGCAGTTATGGTGTCTATGACATGTGAAACGAAAAAGTTATCGTGTAATTTTCGCGAAAAAAATTAATGTAGTGACAGAGGTTACAATTTTATATATATATATATATATATATATATATATATATATATATATATACATATTATATTCGTCATTTAGGTTGGATGGATATAGATTTGAAGAAAAGTTTGACCCCGCCTCGAGTGTAACCTGAACAGCTGATCGAGGTGAATGAACTAAGAAATGAGATTTGTAAGCATAAAGGCAGATGGAGTAAAAACGAGACAATGGAAGAAAATATTTCTACTAGTATTTTCCTGACTCACCTCGGTCTGCGTGGTTCTTCTGCCAGACTAAATATCGGAATGCTAATGAATAGCCTCGCTCGGATTTGGAGCGCTGTTTCCGCCAATTCAAACAACTAATAATAAAAACACAGTTTGCCTGCCACCTGTTGGATTAGCAATCGACCTAGTTCAATTCTATTCGGCTCTCCAACGTTAAGATATTCCTAATAGCTACGATTTTTATATATCCCTGTTTTAAAAACCAAACTCTCACTATCCCAACATACACTTTATCTAACACAAATACTAACTGGACACGGAAATACCAACTCTTACTTACACAGATTCCAACTTACTGACTTAAATACTTGTAAATGAGACAGTTACACTGAACAGACATTCGCCCACCTCAGTTATGAATGTAGACTGACTCAAGACATACAAAGACAGTTAAAGGCTTTTATTCCCGCATGGCCTATCAGTCCTGATATTTTATTTTCAAAACATATACATTTATTAAAAGCAATAGCCTGTGATATTCTTAAGCTGAGAGAGGATAAAATAATATAATATTAATATTATTTAATTTTGTTTTTATTGATTATTTAATTGTATTCCTAATTGTTTTTATTTAATTTTTTTTGTAAAGTTTAATTTTCATGTTCTTATTTACATTTTTAATATGTATATATATATATATATATATATATATATATATATATATAATTATATAAAATTATATAAATGTTAAATTGTTTTACCAAAAATGCACATATAATGCAAATATGGATGGGGTTTCTATCTAGAGGAGATACAAAAGAAATACAAAAAAAAAAATAAATAAATATAAAAATAGCTGCGATTTTTTTGCTTTAAACAGACCGACAAGGGGCAGCGTTAATTAAGCAGATTTTACACTTGCTGTTCTGCCACACAATTGATCTCCGCTCTCGATATATTTTCTACATCTAAACAAGTGGAGATTTAATGCCAAGTGAAATCTAGAAATTGGGAATAACTTGCTTAATATTGAAACTTCATAGAAAAATAAAAACCATCACTAAGGGGCTGCGAAAAATTAGCAGATCTCATACGGGAAGGTTTACAAAAGATAAATCAACACTGCCGTGAATATTAAACGAATAAATACAAACGGTAAGAAGAAATCCTTCAATCAACTTACAAGATAATAATATTTACAACGGAAAGCGTCTGAATTGTAGACAAACAGAGCAGCCAGCATCGCAGTGCTGAATAGATAAAATCTAGACCGGAAATAAGAACAATTAATGAAATATATCACAATATGATTTATTTATTTGATTAAAAACTATTTACTATATCTAGTACACTAAATTATAATGAAACAGAATAATTTTTATCTCAATCAATCAAATTGTAGTAGTCCACAAACGTAAGACGGGGGGGGGCAGAGCATATTTGCACGAACCTCCTATAATAAAGGTCTCTTGAAAACAATATTGGGTATTTAAGATTCGAATAATGCGGTTTATTATATAACAGAATATTGTTGTTTTTACATAAAACGATTACATATCGAGTTTGGTAACGATCAAACAAGAATTGCTACCTCTAGAACGTTAACAGACACATATTTATAATTTAGAGTGGACCTCATTTCTATTCATCTCCTGGGTAGGATCGATGGACATTTGAAGAATTCGTTCTTTGCTCGGAAATGTTTGTTTAATCTATACCATACTCGGTATTTAACCGTTTCAGTCAATATTAAAGAAGAGGGAAGGGGATTCCAAAATTCAATATATCTCCGTTATTATAAGTTGGATTGGAAAATGCTAAAGCAATAACCTTGTTAATTTATTGAGGTTCTATAATTGCTGTTCTATCATTATTCCGTAACTGAAATATTAAGTGAGTTTTTCGTACGTTTTTTTGACTTCATTCAGACCCTGCGTGACGGACTTTCTTCATTAACAGGGATTTCAGTTTTGGTGCAGACTTACCGGGAATCCAGTGGTTCATCAGAGGTTCCTGTAACTCTTTGGGTTCCCGCTGGAGAAAACTCGATCACCAGGATATCGACTGGGATCTGAGAGAGAGAAGCGACGAGATGAGAGAGGGCACTATACTGGCCAGATCTTGAGTCCTAGACTATTCCTTATCAATTCCCTGATAGTAGTTATCCCTCCAGACGGTGATAACGTTATCTATCCAGTGGCTAGAGATAGCTAGCCTATAGTCCTTCATTGACTATTGAATGTGGAACAGCTGATCCTACAGCTGATTACACACTCTCCTCTACTACTAATCACCGTTAAGACATTCCATTCATTCACAAAGCTGCGTAAGCTAAGCAGATTTCCCACTTGCGTCACGAATTTGCATATATCTCAAAACATAAAAGTTCAATAAGGACCATATTTGGTATTTAGGCTTCGAAGAAAGTGCTTCATAATATAACAGCTTATTGTTAATAAGATATGAGTAGGAGTGGGGGTTTACTGAAGGTCGAAAACTACAAAATGCAAATATCTCAGTTAATATTGACGTTAGAGAATAAAGGTAAATAACAACGTTTATAGAACATTACATGTGCAATAAGATTGGTTCTATAAACATTTTCGATCCGACACACTATAAGGGAGATATTAAGAATTTTCGAAATACTCCAACTCTAAACCCCCCCCCTCTTCCCCTAATCCGATTATAGCCGTTAAGGAACTTGATCTTTCTATTTATATAAAACGTTTATATTATCGTTGATATATATCAAGTTTGGTAACGGTAAGACAAAAAAAGTCCGTCACGCAGGGGCTGCGTAAACTAAGCAGATTTCCCATGTGAAGTTTTACACTAGAGAAATCTCCATACTGGTAACACAACACCACCTTGATTAAATACAAACGGTAATGAGAAATCTTTTAGTTGATTAAAATAAATTCCCAACTGAAACGGCTTCTGAATTG
Source organism: Riptortus pedestris (assembly GCA_019009955.1). Lineage (NCBI taxonomy): Eukaryota > Metazoa > Arthropoda > Insecta > Hemiptera > Alydidae > Riptortus > Riptortus pedestris. Next base: position 148,519,030 of record CM032231.1, read on the forward strand.
TAAGAATAATTTATACTTTAATAACTGAAATTTTAGTAGTCCAAGAACTAAAAAGAAGGGGGGGGGGGCGGATGGACAGAACGTATTTGCATAAATCTCGTAACGAAGGTAAGATAAGGTTAGAAACGACAGGTAAGGTTAGAAGAAGCTTCCCACCTGAGCCGAGCAGTTACGGAAACGGTCTACCTAATCCGAACTATACCGGACTACATGTCCCACAGACTTCATAAAAATGCCAATATCGCGGTTAATATTCAAGATAGAGAATAAATGTATATGACAATATTTATAGTTAATTTAATTTGCAATAAGATTGGTTCTACTACGTAGGATCGATGGACATTTGAAGAAAAAATTCGAAAATTCCGTCATGAGTACAACCTCAATAGCTGATTTCCCTCAAGGGAAATCTGCTAATATATATAAAACACTTTGAACGGACCTCATTTTCGTCGTCTGGTAGGTATGATCGATGGACAATTGAAGAAAATTTTCGAAAGTCGGGTCGTGAGGTGATTGACTACTAACACTATTAGGACATTCTATTCATCCACAAACAGTCCTTATTCGTTCAATAATATTTTCAAAACCAAATCTCACTTTGTCAAACTAGATTGATTTCCCTTCTTACAATACTTGTATTCTTAGATTGTGTATTGGAAACCACTGTCTATTAGTACAAGAAGGTGGACGAAATTTATTTGCATAAATCTCACACAAATTAAGTAATGCATTTATAAAAAAGGCAGGGGCTGCGGAAACTAAGCAGATTTCCCACCTGAAGGCCAAGCAGTTAATGAAACGGCCGACCTAATTGGCGGAAATGGCCGACATCGAACGTCACCCGACCACAGACTTCATAAAAATGCAAATATCTCGGTTAATATTAAGATAGAGACTATGTATATAACAATATTTATAGTAAATTTAATTTGCAATAAGATTGGTTCTATACATTTTTTCGATCCGATGGGTAATAACGAAGATATTTAGAATTTTCGAAAATCCCTCCTCTAAACCCCCCCCCCTCCGTTAGTCCGATTTCAGCCATTAACGAACATGATCTGTGTTTTTTTCATAAAACGGTTAAATATCGAGTTTCCAAAACAAAACGATCAAACAAAAATTGCGAACGCTAGAGCGGTAACAGACAAATATATATATATATATATATATATATATATATATATATATCTATATATATAGAGAGAGGAGAGAGAGAAGAGAGAGAGAGAGATAGATAATTTTGAACGGACCTCATTTTCGTCATCTCCTGGGTAGGATCGATGGTCATTTGATGAAATTTTTCTTAAAATCGCGTCATGAGTACGACCTCAATAGTTGATTTTCCTTAAGGGAAATCTGCTAAAACTTGAATATGACTAATTTGACAGTAATGAATGGATTATTTAGTGCTTCCTCTGTATAATATTTATATTTCGATGGGGAAACATTCATTATTATATCAAGTAATTTCTAGACAACAGTACTGGTAATCATAAAATGATCTAAGTGTTAAAGCAAGTGATTGCAGTACTTTTACTGTTCATGTTATAGTTCAATTGCTATTGGTGGATATGATGGGTTGATTTCGTCTGTCCATTCTTTATATTTCTATGAGTAACCAGTTCTATTTCATCGATGGCTAACACGGTTAGTAATATCTATAAGATTGATTGGACCTCAATGTCTTCATCTCCTGGATCGATTGATATTTGAAGAAATATTTCGAAAATCCCTTTAAGAAAAATCTGCTGAAAAAAAAACCTTATCAGAAAGAGGTGTATATTGGCAAAGGTGTTGCTAGTCCAGAAACCTTGTCCTGGAAATTATTCCAAGCTTATTAGGTCAGAACGTTGCGTAACTTCTGACACTGGTCAGGACGAGTCGCAGCAGAGCTGACACACACCAAGTATTTCAACATTAATCCTATATAGCTGTCACTCACAATGGATAAGTACAACTTGAAGTTGGAAAAGCTAGTCTGAAGTACAAGTATTTCAAGAAAGTTGGAATTTGTCATCCATTCTTAATGTATTTACCTCTAATCTAATCTTGACATAAGGTGCGTATATATATATATGTACACACACACACAATTACTCACGCACGCGCGCAAATACACTAATTGATGGAGTGAGGTATTCTCAGTTACCCATTAGTTATTTCGTCAAGCAGGGGTTACTTAAACCAAGCAGATTTTACACGCACTTGATTATGATACGGTGATGACCTCATCTCATCATCTATTCTCTATTTCTCCCGTAGTAAAAACCTTAAGTAAAAAGTAATTAAAAAGCTAGTTGACTATTTATAAGAGAAGAGCTTAAAAATTGGCCATTCACGACTGGCACACACTTACTGGAGAAGAGGAACCCTACTACCAACTCAGTAACTGTAGACTTACTATAAAACATATACTAACTGACTGCTATCTAAGGACTCACATAGACCTACCATACTCTTACACTGAATTACTACATGACCGTAGCCAGTACATAGACCTCGTATTTCTCTACTTGAAACATAACCACATTTTCGAAAAACTATAATTTGGGGTAACATTTAAAAAAGTCCGTCACGTAGGGGCTGCGTAAACTAAGCAGATTTCCCATGTGAAGTTTTACAGTACAGATATCTCCATACTGGTAACACAATACCACCTTGATTAAATACAAATGGTAATAAGAAATCTTTCAGTTAATTAAAATACTAATTGTAAAAATAATTAATATTTTAATAACTAAAATTTTAGTAGTCCAAAAACTAATGAAGGGGGGGGGCGGATGAACAGAACGTATTTGCATAAATCTCACAAAGTAACGAAGGTTAGGTAAGGTTAGAAACGACAGGTAAGGTTAGAAGAAGATTCCACCTGAGCCAATCAGTTAAGGAAACGGCCGACCTAATCCGAACTATACCCGACCACAGACTTCATGAAAATGCAAATATCTCGGTTAATATTCAAGACTGATGTATATAACAATATTTATAGTAAATTTAATTTGCAATAAGATTGGTTCTATACAATTTTTCGATACAATGCATAATAACGGAGATATTTCGAATTTTTGAAAATCCCCCTCTAAACCCCCCCCCCCTCCCTCCCCCTCGCTCTAGTCCGCTTTCAGCCATTAACGAACTTGATCTGTCTTTTTACATAAAACGGTTACATATCGAGTTTCGTAACGATCAAACAAAAATTGTGACCGCTAACAGACAAATATATGTATATGTATATGTATATATATATATATATATATATATATATATATATATATATATATATATATAGTTTTGAACGGACCTCATTTTCGTCATCTCCTGGGTAGGATCGATGGACATTTGAAGAAATTTTTCGAAAATCGCGTCATGAGAACGACCTCAATAGCTGATTTCCCTTAAGGGAAATCTGCTAATATTTGCAGAAATTGGCATACTTAGGTATGTACTGTACCAAGAAAGAATCTGATTCGTTACGCCAGACAAGAATTGCGATTAAAATTTGAATAAAAAATAAATGAATGTTAGCTGGACTTAAAAGTGTTCAGCGACTGGGAGATTTAAACTGAAACTCGGGGAAGCAAAAGTGGGGGTTCACAGAAAGCCGATAACAAAATATTTATGAATCAAGAAATAAAAGTTGAATTGCTGAGGATGTTATACAAATTATTTGCATTTATCTCATCTATTAAAGATTTGTTAAAAACAATATTTGATATTTCTTCTTAGGAAGAAAAAATTTAATGACTTATTGGGTTATTGTTAAAATGCAATTACTAAAAGGGTTTACCAAAAATGCCCGACATTTAAAAAATAATCCAAATATTTCCATTATATTCCAGATAGAGAAAAAGTGTATAAAACAACATTATGGCGTATTAAATTTGTAACAACTTTAGATTTATACTATTTTTTTATATAACTCATAGGATGAAGATAATTCTCGAATAGAATATGAGAACAATGTCAAATGGAAGTCAATATTTGTCTTCTAATAATATGTCAAATAGGCACATTAAAAATTGTTCAATTTTGAGTTTTGAAAATTCACATCGTCGAAAGAATGTTTTCCTTAAGGGAAAATCTGCTAATAGAAAAGAAAATATTTGCATGTTGAGGAAAGGTGATAATGCGGTAAGCAAATAAGAAGAAAACGCAAATACGAAATGCCGCAGTAGGAATGCCTACAGCAATTTGCCGAAGTGACAGAAATGAATTTCGCTAATCAGCTGATGTTATCATAATAACTCTTTGATAACAGTCCAGTTTGGCTTACTTGCTAGGCCATTCATCTCTCCAGCAGAGAGATTTCACTCGAATATCTTTTAGCACATTTCCTTTAAGGGAAATCTGCTACAAATGTCCATCGATCCTACCCAGGAGATGACGAAAATGAGGTCCGTTCAAAACTATATATATATATATATATATATATATATATATATATATATATATTTGTCTGTTAACACTCTAGCGGTCTCAATTTTTGTTTAATCGTCACCAAACTCGATATTTAATCGTTTGATGTAAAAAGGAAGATCAAGTTCGTTAACGGCTGATTTCGGACCGGAGGGGGGGGTTTAGAGGGGGGATTTCTGAAAATTAGAAATATCTCCGTTACTATGCGTCGGATCGAAAAATTGTATAGAACCGATCTTATTGCAAATTAAATTTACTATAAATATTGTTATACAATTCAGAAGCCGTTTCAGTTGGGAATTTATTTTAATTAACTGAAATATTTCTCATTACCGTAAAACTTCACGTGGGAACTCTGCTTAGTTTACGCAGCCCCTGCGTGACGGACCTTTTTTAATTTCAGGCCTCCCTTATAACCCCCACTCCTGCTCGCCTCAGAGTATATTAATATAGCCATAAACGACATAGTCGAATTTAACAATACTCGGTATGTGAATTACCATTAACTCTATTATGATTATAACCTATATTAAAATGTCAATGTACGAACAGGAGAGGGGGTTAAAAGGGAGACTTGAAATGAAAAATAGCGATATTTTGTTTCCTTTTGACACAAAACAAAAGTTGTTTATTTCGTTATTTAGAATAACGTTTTTCCCATAGGTTTTTTACATATAAAAATCCATTAACATATGAACATTAAATTTTAGCAGATTTCCCTTAAGGAAAATCAGCTATTGAGGTCGTACTCATGACGCGAGTTTCCAAACATTTCTTCTTCCATCGATCCTACCCAGGAGATGACGATATATATATTTGTCTGTTAACGCTCTAGCGGTCGCAATTTTCGTTTGATCGTTACCAAACTCGATATTTAAACGTTTTATGCAAAACTAAAGATCAAGTTCGTTAATGGCTGAAATCGGACCAGTGGGAGGGCGGGGGGGTTAGAGGGGAGGATTTTTGAAAATTCGAAATATCTCCGTTACTATACGTCGGATCGAAAAAGTGTATGAAATCAATCTTATTGCAAATAATTAAATTTACTATAAATATTGTTATATACATTTATTCTCTATCTTGAATATTAACCGAGATATTTGCATTTTTCTGTTTTCAGCTTCTGAGATGAGTTCGGCTAACTTCGGGTCTAGTCGTGAGTTTCCGTCAAGAGCTAGTTCGGGCCCTTCCCGTAACTGTTTGACTCTCTATTCTGAAATTTCTCTGTTATAAAACTTCACGTGGGAAATCTGCTTAGTTTACGCAGCCCCTGCGTGGCGGACTGTTTTTTATTTCATTCTGGATATTGTGACAAAGAACTTAAAGTTTTTAAACTTACAAGATATGTAGTTCTGAGTATGATTCGGGTTCGTGTGTCTATAAACAGATGTTCTGGGAAATCTGCTAAAAATCCCTAAATACATGGTCAAATGTTTGCAGAAGCAGTTGGAGAGAGGTATCGGCCTGTCGGTGGTAAACATTTGAACAGATTGTGTAATATGGCGAATGTATTTATAGCACAGAGAGAGAGAGAAGGTGTTTGTTTACTTCATATTTTTTATTGGTGGTCGTGACGAGGCGGGAATCCCTGAAGACGGCCCATAACCGGTTTGAAACCCGCTCCTTTTGACGAGCTGTTTGTTATCGGGCCAGTGTTTGCTGCCCCCGCCCACGTCATTTATAGAACAGGCTTGTTGTCATATCTACCTACTCCAACTTATGTCTGCCTCAAATGCATAACATGTATAATGGTCATTTCAACATGGAGTTAATGCCTAGCAACATTTAAAGGGTATACAGGACGACATTTGGCATACATACCATATGCTATACAAACTTATTTATGAAAAGTCCGTCACGCAGGGGCTGCGTAAACTAAGCAGATTTCCCACGTGAAGTAATACAATAGAGAAATCTCCATACAAGAGCACAACAGTTACGGCAAAGGGCCGAACTAGGTTTTGGCGGGAAATTCAAAAATCCGGTATCGGCCCAAATTTAATAAAAATGCAAATATCTCGGTTAATATTCAAGATAGTGAATAAATGTATAGAACAATATTTATAGTAAATTTAATTTTCAATAAGATTAATTCTATACAATTTTTCGATCCAACGCATAATAACGGAGATATTTCGAATTTTCCGAAAATCACCCCTCTAAACCCCCTCTCCCACTGGACCGATTTCAGCCATTAACGAACTTGATCTTCCTTTTTACATAAAACGATTAAATTCCGAGTTTGGTAACGACAAACAAAAATTGCGACCGCTAGAGCGTTAACAGACAAATTTATATATATATATATATATATATATATATATATATATATATAAAATTTTGAACCGACCTCATTTTCGTCATCTTCTGGGTAGGATCGATGGACATTTGAAGAAATTTTTCGAAACTCGCGTCATGAGTACGACCTCAATAGCTGATTTCCCTTAAGGGTCCGTCACGCAGGGACTACGTAAATTAAGCAGATTTACCACCCTTCTGGCTGAAATCAAGTGAATATGAAATACGTGAGCTTACACCTCCAAGAGGAGCAAGCTGAGATGAACGGTCGTTTGACAACAGTATTTAATCCAAACGTCGTGTAACCAAAACTCTTGGCGGAAACAAGCAGTCTTAATTAAAACAAGCTGTTTAGCTTAAACTCCATTGTTCCGACGCTACTTCGCGTTACTGATGAGTCACCGAATGACGAAAACGATCACCACCAAAAGCCCCTTATCACGGAAACGTATTTTTCATTATACATGTGTTTTCAATACTAGGCTTGAGTCCGTAAAATAGCTCTTTTCGAGACTAGTACTGAAAAATCTTTACGGTGCGCTAACCTCACCTGTTACTAATAAACATGTGTTTGAGGATGAGCCCGAACTGGAAAATAATTCCTTTAATCAAAAGTTAACTGTATTCCAAAAGACAATGCCAAACAAAGGTTTTAACATAAATAATAATCAAAATTGTACTATAAATATTAATGTAAACCTGTAATGTTTTTTCTATTATGGGTTAATAAAACAGATGTTTTTTTCCAAATAAATTAAACAGATGTTTTATTTCAAATAAAATAATGTGTCACTTTAATTTCTTATATTGTATCTTTAAATTATTAATGAAATATAAAAGGGTTTTAATGCACTCAAGTATGAGCAGTATAATGAAAAGTATTGTTCATAACACCTACCAAAAGTGTCCTTTCGGTACTCGGTCCAATTTCCAAGCTCGGCTTCGCCTCGCTCGTAAAACTAGACCTCGCACCGAAAACACCCACTTTTGGTACTAGTGATGAAAATAACTATTAAGTTATAGTCATTTATGGCTGTTATGAAGTTTGTTTCAAGATGCACTTTCATTGCATAATTACGTTTTCGGATAATTTCGTTTCGACCTCCCGGATCTCTTCAGCTAGGCGAGTGTGAGCTTACCCTTCCAAGTGCTAGCCTAGGACAAATTAGAGATGAATGGTTGTTTGACAAAAGTTCGTATGACAAAAGGATTTAATCCAAACGTCGTCTGAACAAACGTCGAGTAGAATACGAAACACTCGATTAAAATTTTATTAACGAAAAAAATGTATAGAACAACAATTGTAGAGCATTAATAGCTTCATAAGATTGGTTTTTAACCCCCCCCCCTATTACAAACCTGATTTCAACCTTAACGTAATATAGTCTTGAGTGGTGTATAGAAGTGCCAAATATTTTCGATTCACGACCACAAAATCTTAATTGATGTTTTCACAATAAGTAAACCTTCAGTGAAAACAATATTTGGTATCCATGACTGGTATAAAGTGTTTCACGATATAAACAGCTCATTGCTAATATGAGTGGGTTAACCGAAGGCTGAAAACTAAGAAAATCAAATATCACACCGATAATGGATAAATGTATCCACCACACTGGACACCATCTTTTGACGTGCATAAATGAGGAAGGACTCTTTAAAAAAAAAAAAAAAATTCAGAATCCATTCCTTCTCCAGTGGACTTGTTTCAAAGAAAATTTTGTCGACTACCACTTTCACATCGCAGCATTTTTCAATAAAATGTGCCGTTAGTGAAATAAAGATTTGTGCTTTTTGCGGTTAAACGATGCATCAAATCGAAAACTTCACCGATATCTCGTTTTAGAATTTGGGTTTCTACAAGAACCGGCTTTAAAAAGTGGGGCTTCTATTGGAAATTTCAAAGTTATGTTCGCTGGAGAAGTTACGAGGTTGCATCTGGACTGAAAGATCTCTTCAGGGGTCCCAACTATGACACACCAAGTATCAGCTTTGTAGTAAAATAATTGGAGATTTTGAGGGGGGTGGCTCTGGAACATGGGATAGCCTATAAGGTAAAGCAGCTAAAATGTTACAGAACAAATCATGTTGGACCATTGATGCTCATGGAATATGCCAAGTAAATATTAAGCCAGTTTTTAGTACATTCTTGTTTTAATTCAGCAATCCCCGCTACTGCTCGTAGAATTTTGGCATAGTAATACAGAATAATGGTCATATGACATTACTATTGTGTCAGAAGAACACGCGGGAAACCAACATAGTTTACGCCTCGACAGAGTATTTCCTTATTGCTATTAGCAGATTTTCCTTAAGGGAAATCAGCTATTGAGGTCGTACTCATGACGCGAGTTTTGAAAAATTTCCTCAAATGTCCATCGATCCTACCCAGGAGATGACGAAAATGAGGTCCGTTCAAAATTATATATATATATATATATATATATATATATATATATATATATATATATATATATATATATCTGTTGACGCTCTAGCGGTCGCAATTTTTGTTTGATCGTTACCAAACTTCATATTTAGGCGTTTTATGTAAAAAGAAAGATCAAGTTCGTTAATGGCTGAAATCGGACCAGTGGGAGGGGGGATTTTTGAAAATTCGAAATATCTCCGTTATTATGCGTCGGATCCAAAATTTGTATAGAATCAATCTTATTGCAAATTAAATTTACTATACATTTTGTTCTATACATTTATTCTTTATCTTGAATATTAACAGAGATATTTGAATTGTTTGTGTGTTTGGTCGGCAGGAGTCGGCTATGTTCGGGACTATCTGCCGAGAGCTAGTGCGGCCGTTTCCGTAACTATTTCTCCCTCGTGAAGAGGTCTTCTCTGAAGGTATCTCTTACCTTCCTACTACTGTTGATATTAGGCAGATTTCTCTATTGTAAAACTTCACGTGGGAAATTAGCTTAGTTTACGCCGGCCCTGGGTGACGGACTTTTTTAATATAAGAAAGACTGAAATTACACTTATATTTCTTATTCCCAACTGGATGTAGTTTAATAACGCAGAAAGGTCAATATAAGTATTCATGTTTTTGAAATACTTGTACTGACCTGGATATCGGAGAGCGGCATGACAAGGCCGACAGTAACATGTCAGACATAATTAAACGTTTCATTCTCTTGTGATGTGTTTTGGCATATTTCTCATCAGAATGCAATAAAGGCAAGATATGTAATTATAAATGGCGAGGAATAGACAAGGACCGAGGCTATCAACAAGGAACTCCAGGAATCCAATAAAGGCTGTTCATTGATCTGCCGGAGCATTTTTATCGCCGTCGTGTCAACAAGCTTGTGACGGAAAATAGCCAAAAGGAAATAGAATAGTATGCCACATTATACATCATATTTTACACTTTGAAAATTTCCTCAAATGTCCATCGATCCTCCCCAGGAGTTGACGGGCCTGACGTCCATTAAGAACTATATATGTACTAGCTAGGGCACCAGGCTTCGCTCGGGAAATCATTAAAGTCATAATGATGACGATATTTTTTTTTTTTTTATCTAGGATTTCATGTACACGATATTTTTACATTCCCCCGTCTCCGTGTTTAAGTCATATACCTGAATATTTGGCAACTAAAGCGAACTCATAGAATTTTCTAGCCCTGAAGGTTAAAAACGTCCGTCACGCAGGGGCTGCGTAAACTAAGCATATTCCCCACGTGATGTTATACAATAGAGAAATCTCCACACGAGAGCCAAACAGTTACGGAAACGGCCGAACTAGCTTTTGGGCTGACACAACGGAATACAACTGAGATTACCTGATCACACTTAATAAAAATGCAAATATCTAGGTTAATATTCAAGATAGAGAATAAATGTATACAACAATATTTATAGTACATTTAATTTGCAATAAGATTGGTTCTATACAAGTTTTCGACCCTACGTACAGTAACGTAGATTTTTGAAAATCCCCCCTTTTGAAAATCCCTTCCCCGCCACTGGTTCGATTTCAACTTGATCTTTATTTCCATAAAACGTTTAAATATCGAATTTGGTAACAATCAAAATTACGACCGCTAGAGCATTAACAGACGTATATATATATATATATAATTTTGAAGGACCTTATTTTCGTCAACTCCTGGGTAGGATCGATGGACATTTGAATCGCGTCATGAGTACGATCCCAATACCTGATTTCCCTGGAAATCTGTTAAAAAAAAAAAACAATAAATACTTCCTAATCAACCCGTCTGCACTGTTGAAAATGGACAATATTAATCATAATTATGGTTTGCATTCATTAAGAACCATTACTGAGGTAGCTTTGCTAGGCAAATATTTAAGCAGAATAATGAGTGAGAATGTTATGCAACGCAAGGCAGTCTGAGTTCCTGCACAATCGATGAACTATTGCTGAGTTTGTCAGACTGAATGTTAAATGGTTACTATTTAATCTCAATTCGTTGTTCAAAACATTATTGGCCACAAATATCATATTAGTGGATAGCCTTTTTTTATTATTATAAAGTAAGTTATATTCACTATCTCTATTCCCCAAAGCAGCCCTAAACACATCAAATATACCAATTTTATATATTTAAAGTCATTCCTAAACTACTACACCTTTCCCGCCACAATCGTTGTTGACCAATAAATTGTCGATTCCCGCATTGAGTTTTAGCGTTTAACTCGTTTTTACTTCGTTATAAGGCAAACGTGTATAAAACTAGCGTTACTCAACATAACAAACTAAACAACGTTGGTTATGTGCACGTCTACCCCAAAAACCAATAGAAAATAAAATGTCATGATATTATATATTAAAAGGTCCGTCACGCAGGGGCTGCTTAAACTAAGCAGATTTCAAATGTGAAATTTTACAATAGAGAAATTTCACTATAGCCGAGCTGTCAAGGAAACGGCCGAACTAGCTTTGGCGGGAAAGTCACTCTCGTCCGTTAGCCGCCCAGATTTAATAAAAATGCACATATCTTGGTTAATATTCAAGATAGAGAATAAGTGTATATAACAATATTCATACTAAATTTAATTTGCAATAAGATTGATTCTGTACAATTTTTCGATCCGACGTATAGTAACGGAGATATTTCGAATTTTCCAAAATCCTCCCCTCCCACTGGTCCGATTTCAGCCGTTAACGAACTTGATCTTCTTTTTACATAAAACGACTAAATATCCAGTTTGGTAATGATCAAACAAAAATTGCGACCGCTAGAGCGGTAACAGACAAATATATATATATATATATATATATATATATATATATATATATATACAACAGTTTTTGAACGGACCTCATTTACGTCATCTCCTGCGTAGGATCGATGGACATTTGAAGAAAAATTTCGGAAATTCCGTCATGAGTACAACCTCAATAGCTGATTTCCCTTAAGGGAAATCTGCTAAAAATATGGGTTTGGTTTTTTTTTTTTTTGATGATATTGCTTTCTGTCATTTAGTTACTAAAACTATTTTTAGTAATTGCGACATTCTTGTTTGGTTACATTACACACAAATGAATATGTACTCAGCACTCGAAATGGAATGTGTACATATAGAAAATAAATGGCCTAATTATCTCGAGCTACAAATATTAGAGAGAGATAATAAATAAACAGCTGTTGAGAGGAGAAAGTACATCGTTATCAGCTCAAGTAGCTCGTTATCACTAGTTCCAGTAGGTTACTGAACTAATGACATATAATCCAAGGTCTCAGCGATTCATGTTCTCTTTCTAACATGGTGACGTCAGGATACATTACTGAAGTACACTAAGTCCGTCACGCATGAGTTGCGTAAACTGAACAGATTTCACGCATATTTGCATTTATCTCAAAATGTGAAAGTTCAATGAGAATAATATTTGGAATTTAGGCTTCAAATTAAGTGCTACGTAATCTAACAGGTTTTTTTAATATGACATGAGTAGGAGTAGGAGTTTAATGAAGGCAGAAAACTAAAAATGGAAATATCTCGGTGAATATTCAATTTAATGATAACATATATATATATATATATATATATATATATATATATATATATATATATATATATATATATATATATATATATATCTATATATATATAAAATTGTAACCTCTGTCTGTACATTGATTTTTTTCGCGAAATTTCACGATAACTTTTCGTTTCACATGTCGTAGACACCATAACTACATTTTGTTTCTTTCGTGTCTGTTTGTTTGTTTGTTTGTTTGTTTGTTTGTTTATTTGTTTGTTTGTTTGTTACCTTTTCACGCATAAACGGCTGAACCGAATTTTATGAAACTTGGTATGTATATTACTACTAGCCCAACTTAGACTTTAGGCTATATTAATATTCTCTAAGACGAACAGGAGTGGGGGTTATAAGGGAGGCCTGAAATTAAAAATAGCGATATTTCGTTTCCTATTGCTTTTTCAGCAAATATGCACATAACAAAAGTTGTTTATTTTGTAATTTAAAGTAACTTTTGTTATATGCACTTTTGCTGTATACGGAAGTATAAATGAGTTATACGCTAAAAACTATAGCGGGAGTCCACAATTTTATTTGGCACAAAAGACTCAACCGAACTAAACCAAACTCGCTATGTGAATTAATACTAACGATTTCCTTATAATAAGCCATACTAACATTTCTAGGGACGGGCAGGAGTGGGGGTTATAAGGGAGGCCTGAAATTAAAAATAGCGATATTTCGTTTCCTATTGCTTTTTCAGCAAATATGCACATAACAAAAGTTGTTTATTTTGTTATTTAGAGTAACTGTTGTTATATGCACTTTTGCCGTATACGGAAGTATAAATGAGTTATACGCTGAAAACTATAGCGGGAGTCCACAATTTTATTTGGCACAAAAGACTCAACCGAACTAAACCTAACTCGGTATGTGAATTAGTACTAACGCCTTCCTTATAATAAGCCATACTAACATTTCTAGGGACGGGCAGGAGTGGGGGTTATAAGGGAGGCCTGAAATTAAAAATAGCGATATTTCGTTTCCTATTGGTTTTTCGGCAAATATGCACATAACAAAAGTTATTTATTTTGTCATTTAGAGTAACTTTTGTTATATACACATTTGTCGTATACCTAAGTATAAATGAGTTATACGTTAAAAACTACTGCGGAAGTCAACAATTTTATTTGGCACACAAAACTCAACCGAACTAAACCAAACTCGGTATGTGAATTAGCACTAACGCCTTCCTTATAATAATCCATACTAACATTTCTAGGGACGGGCAGGAGTGGGGGTTATAAGGGAGGCCTGAAATTAAATATAGTGATATTTCGTTTCCTATTGGGGTTTCGGCAAATATGCACATAATAAAAGTTGTTTATTTTTTTATTTAAAGTAACTTTTGTTATATTCACTTTTGTCGTATAGAAAAGTATAAACGTGATATACACTAAAATCTAAAGCGGGAGCCAACAATTTTGTTGGACACTAACGATTGAACTGAACTTAGCAAAACTCGGTATGTCAATGAGCATTAAATCTTCCATGATTATAAGCTATATTAAAAATTTTAGTTCCAAACGGGAGTGGGGATTATAAAAGAGGCTGAAAAGCGAGAAGTCTAATGCGGGAGCTGAAGATGACGGGAGCCTTACCAGTTAATTGAGTTTACTTATTTCCCGTCTGGCATTGCTGGAAGTAATTTCCAGTGAGATTCACTATTACAAATATAATCTTACGTGCAAAACTTTGCCTGAACTATTTGAGGTCGGGTAGGTTTTTGAAAGAAAATAAGTTCATTATGGATGATATTTAATTGTAATAAATGCTACCCATGATTATGGTTTGAATTATTGAAATCCGGTGAGTCATAAAGTGTAGAAGGATAAATTAGGAAGATATTTTCATTTATCCTTCAAAACTAAAATTTCTATTCTATTAATCCCCAAAAGTTACCCTTCAGGGTTGGCTATTTCGGGAAATCATTACGTCATGGAAGGTGTGGATTTGTTACCTTAACCCGGCTTCGCTCGGGAATTCATTTGAGGCTGAATGATGATCGTATTTTTTTGGCAAGGCTTTACTTTGCACAATATTTTGACGTTTACCCGTCCCAGTGTTTAGTTTAAATACCCGTCGTTTCTGTGGATTTGTTAATAATAAAATTATTTTTTTATGTAAGACTTCACTGTTCTCCATATTGTCATATTTCCCGTTTCCTGTGCATTATGCATAGATTGAAATTATTAAGACACAAAATAATTAACATACATTTGATGATTAATTTTTTCCGGTGAGGTACCATTGTTAGTTCCAATGAATATGTTGAGCAAATTTCCCTATATAATAAAATAAACAACATTGTTTATGTGCATATGTGCCGAAACCCCAATAGGAAAACGAAATATCACTATTTTTAATTTCAGGCCTCCCGTTATAACCCCCACTCCTAGGCCCGTCCCTAGAAATGTTTAGTATGGCTTATTATCTCTGCGAAAAGCGTTAGTGCTAATTCACATTAACGAGTTTGGTATAGTGTTCGGATTGAGTTATTTTGTGCCAAATAAAATTTGTTGCTAGTTTCTGCTATCACATTATGGCGTATAACGCCTTTATAATTAAGGATACCCCACAAAAGTGTATATGACAAAAAAGTTTCTCTAAATAAAAAAAAATAAACCAACTTTTGTTATGTGCATATTTGCCCAAAATCCCATTAGGGAAAACGAAATATCACTATTTTTAATTTCAGGCCTCCCTTATAACCCACACTCCTGCCCGTCCCTAGAAATTATTAGACGCAGAATGGCTTATTTATAAGGAAAAAGTATAGTGCAAATTTACATACCGAGTTTGGTTTAGTTCGGTTGAGTCTTTTCAGCCGAATAAAATTGTAGACTTCCGCTATCATTTTTAGAACGTATAACTCATTTTATACTTCCGAATACGACAAAAGTGTATACAAACAAAAGTTTCTTCTAAAATAACAAATTAAACAACTTTTGTTATGTGCTTAACTGCCAAAAATGCAATAGGAAACGAAATATCACTATTTTTAATTTCAGGCCTCCCTTATAACCCCGACTCCTGTTCGTCTCAGAGAATATTAACATAGCCTAAAGTCTAAGTTGGGTTAGTAGTAATATACATACCAAGTTTCATAAAATTCGGTTTAGCCGTTTATGCGTGAAAAGGTAACAAACAAACAAACAAACATACACGAAAGAAACAAAATGCAGATATGGTGTCTATGACATGTGAAACGAAAAGTTATCGTGAAATCGCGAAAAAAATCAATGTACAGACAGAGGTTACAATTTTATATATATATATATATAGATTACTTCTAGAACATCACATTTGCAACAAGATCGATTCTATTCATTTTTTTTAGATCTTCAAAGCATAACAACAGAGATATTTCCTAACTCAAAATTCTCCACGCCTAAAAATGTCACCGAACAAATCTTGTTAAACTTTTCATGGTCTACAATTGTTTTTCTAAACATCTTTCCGTAACACTAAGTAGTCCATCCGTAGTATGATAAGGAGATTTGATAAGCCCTGTTTTCCAGGAAGTGGTATATTGCTAATGGGTGTAGGTGCTGGAATGTAACAGGAAAGAACCCCGAAAATCATATTTGGAATTTGTGGTGGTAGGGTCCTGGAGGAAATGGAGCGAGGACGGAGTAATTAACACTATATTTGCATTTTTCTATTGAAAAGATTATAAAAAAAAGGGATTTCAGGAATAATTTGAACAGCTGAGCTCGTTTCCCGCGTTCCCAAGCGCGAGACATATTATGCCATTTCATTTTCTATTTTATACATATCCTTTATTAATACATATATTCCGGTTACCGGTCTAGCGGACGTAATTTTTGTTAGATCGATATATAAATTCTCTTTTATATAATAAACCTCGTTATTTGACTCTTAAATGCCAGTGGTTTCAAGAGACCTTTATTATACGAGATACATGCTAATATGTTATTGACCCCCCCCCCATCTTAAGTTCTTGAACTACTAAAATTTGATTGACTGCGATAAAAATTATTTTGATTATAAATTACAGGACTAGATGTTGTAAATAGTTTTTTTAATAAAATGAATATGTTATATTCTGATATATTTCAGGATTTTGTTTTCTTTCCAGTAATAGGTTGGCAGACCTGTTTGTTTATATTTCAGACGCTTCCCGTCGGAAGTTCGTTCAAATTGACTGAAAGATTTCTTATTACCGTTTGTATTTGTTCACTTAACCCGGCAGTGGGGACGTGAAAAATACACACATGAGTGAAAACGTTGAGTCAAATTGAGCCACTAGTCATAAAAAGCGATTTAAAGTGCACTTAATTCACATTATTTTTTTTTATTAATTAAATGTCTCATTCTATTAATATTGAAATGTAAATTACATAATAATCAGCAATCTTAATTCGTTTTAATGTTCAAAAACTGAAAACATTAATAGATATAATATACAAAATGAAAAAAATATAAATTCCTTCTACTCAGTACAATATTTACAATATATGTCGTCAAACTTCAGATAAATGTATTTCAAGCATTTCTTACAATAATGCTTTGCCTTATAGTCCTTAGAGTGATTGCAGCGCCCTCTTTTTGGGGTCAGCTCTGCCTCTTTGTCGAAGCTCGTACTAGGCCAATGTTTGCTGGCTTGAGCTATGTGTATGTTTAAAAAAGTCCGTCACGCAGGGGCTGCGTAAACTAAGCAGATTTCCCACGTGAAGTTGTACAATAGAGAAATTTCACGCGAGTCGAGCAGTTAAGGAAACGGCCGAACTAGCTTTTGGCGGGAAAGACACCCGTCCGTTAGCCGCACAGATGTAATAAAAATGCAAATATCTCGGTTAGTATTGGAGGTAGAGAATAAATGTATATAACAATATTTATAGTAAATTTAATTTGCAATAAAATTTATTCTTTTCAATTTTTTGATCCGACGTATAGTAACGGAGATATTTCGAGTTTTCGAAAATCCTCCCCTGTAAACCCCCCCCTCCCACTCGTCCAATTTTGGCCGTTAACGAACTTGATCTTTCCTTTTACATAAAACGACTAAATATTGAGTTTGGTAACGATTAAACAAAAATTGCGACCGCTAGAGTGGTAACAGACAAATATATATATAGTTTTGAACGGACCTCGTTTTCGCACCTAACGTTCCTACTAACGTGACATTTTAGCAGATTTTCCTTAAGGGAAATCAGCTATTGAGGTTACACTCATGACGTAAATTTTCGAAATTTTTCTTCAAATGTCCATCGATCCTAACTAGTAGATGGCGAAAAGGAGGTCCGTTGAAAACTGTATATATATATATATATATATTTGTCTGTTACCGCTCTAGCGGTCGCTATTTTTTGTCGCAATTTTGGTTTGATTGTTACCAAACTCGATATTTAGTCGGTTTATGTAAAAAGAAAGATCAAGTTCGTTAACGGCTGAAATCGGACAAGTGGGAGGGGGAGTTTAGAGGAGAGGATTTTCGAAAATTCGAAATATCTCCGTTACTATACGTCGGATCGAAAGATTGTACACAATCAATCTTATTAGAAATTAAATTTACTATAAATATTGTTATATACATTTATTCTCCATCTTGAAGATTAACCGAGATATTTGCATTTTTATTAAATCTGAGCGGCTAACGGACGAAGTGATCACCAAAAGCTAGTTCAGCCGTTTCATTAACTGCTCTTGTGAAATTTCTCTATTGTAAAACTTCACGTGGGAATTCTGCTTAGTTTACGCAGCACCTGCGTGACGGACTTTTTTTGGTGGCTCCTGTATGTAGGATCGGCGGTCATTTAAAAAAAAGAAAAAAGAAAAAAAAAAGAAAACGCTTAGCCAGGAGAACTTCAACTCCCATGGTGAGCATATTTCCCTGTTTGCTAGTACACCAATAAATAGTCCTGAATAGACATGGGCAGTTGATAAGAGATGCTATAAGTTCATTGATAACTGGCTGGAGGTATCTTATGAATGAATGGAGCCCTGGCTAGAGTAAGGTGTAGTGGATCGTTATCACTGGCCCGACCCTCCACGCCCTCACTGCCTCTTGGGGCAACTACTATCAAACTTTCAGAAGGGGAAATCTGCTACGAGTTGCTTTTACGACGGGATTATCGAAAAATGTCTTCGAATGTCCATCGACCCTAACCAGAATCTATATCCGAATGTAACGTATTAACTTTATTGCAAACTATTTACTATATCTAGCCCTGTAATTTATAATGAATCAAAATAATTTATATTTTAGTAGTACTAGAATTAAAGAAGGGGTGGGGGATGGACAGAACGTATTTGCATATACGATTATCTCACAAAGTAAAAGCTCACATGAATCTCCAAACCAATTTCAAGAGAGCCGAACAGCACGGAAACGGCCGAACTAACTTTCGTGGAATCTCACGAAGAGAACAGACAACAACCGACAACAATATTTATAGTAAATTTAATTTCCAAAAAAAGTTTGGTTCTATACAAGTTTTCGATCCGGCTTATAGTAGCCGAGATATTTCCCATGAGGGAAATCTGTTAAAAAAAAGTGCGTCACGCAGGGCCTGCGTAAACTAAACAGATTTCCCACGTGAAGTTTTACAATAGAGAAACCCGCATACTCCTAACACAACACCACCCTGAGTAAATGAGTAATGATAAATCTTTCTGTTAATTTTAATAAATTCCCAACTGGAACGGCTTCTGAATTGTAAGAATAATTTATATTTTAATAACTCAAATTTTAGTAATCCAAGAACTAAAGAAGGGGGGGGGGCGAATGAACAGAACGTATTTGCATAAATCTCACAAAGTAAGAAACGAAAGCTTTCAACTGACCCGAACAGTTAACGGAAACGGCCGAACTAATCCGAACATACCTCTCCACCACATGTCCCATAGACTTCATAAAAATGCAAATATCTCGGTTAATATTCAAGATAGAGAATAAATGTATATAACAATATTTATAGTAAATTTAAAAAGTCAGTCACGCATTGGCTGCGTAAACTAAGCAGAATTCCCACGTGAAGTTTTACAATAGAGAAATTTCACAAGAGCAGTTAATGAAACGGTCGAACTAGCTTTTGGCGGGAAAGTCAATTCGTCCGTTAGCCGCTCAGATTTAATAAAAATGCAAATATCTCGGTTAATATTCAAGATAGCGAATGAATGTATATAACAATATTTATAGTAAAATTAAGTTGCAATAAGATTGGTCCTATACTATTTTTCGATCCGATGCATAATAACGGAGATATTTTGAATGTTTGAAACCCCCCCCTTCCCTCTTGTCTGATTCCAGCCATTAACGAACTTGACCTGTCTTTTTACATAAAACGGTTAAATACTGAGTTTCGTAACGATCAAAGTATATTTTAGATAATCATTTTCGATGGTAGGATTGATAGACATTAGAAGACATTTTTCGAAAATCGCGTCATGAGTACGATCTCAATAGCTGATTTCCATAAAGGGAAATCTGCTAAAAAATAATACATAGTAAAAAATAGAAGCTCAGCTAAATGCAAATTTAACGAATAAAATTATCCATAAAAAAACTTAATTTTCCATGAAATGAAAATGCTATTGGCAAACTGTTTATAAAGTGTTTCACAAGAAGTTTTTAGGGAAATTGCAGGAAGGCAATACAAATTATATTAGACCTTGTAAAATTAATCTTTGAAATCGCGCTAAAGCAATTGTTTCTCATCAGAGAATAGTTTTGTGTGAGCCGTTCATTTTTAGCAAACAATATGAAATGTCAGCCTGACTCTGGGAATTTGAAAAAATAATTGCGACCACTAGAGCGCTAACAGACATATATATATACACACACACACAGTTTTGAACAGACCTCATTTTCGTCATCTCCCAAAAAATTCGAAAATCGCGTCATTTTCATTATCTATTATATATTTAAAAAAAAATGAGTAGAAGATGAGGGGGGGGGGGTCCTAAGGGCTGAATATAATAAATAACTCGCTTAATACTTCAGTTGCAAAAAAAAAATTTGCATACAACAATAATTGTAGATCATCAATAGTTTAACAAGATTTGTTCTATTACGGAAATATTTTAAATTTTCGCCCCCCCCCCCTATTTCAACATTATTTCAGCCATTAATGAATGTAATAGTTAGTGTTGAATGAAATGACTTAATATTGAGTATAGTATGGAGCAAACAAACATCTTAGAGTCAAGAACACAAAATCATGATTGAAAATGTCATCACAAAAAGTATTTGGGTGTAGCTCACAAGGTAATAGTTCAGTATATACAATATCGGATATTATACCTTCCAATAAATTGGTTCATGATATAACAGCTTATAGTAGTATAGTAATATTCAAGATAGAGAATAAAAGTATATAACATTTAGGCCCTATAAAAAAATTGGTATTTGATCGTTTTATGTAAAAAGAAAGATCAAGTTCGTAAATGGCTGAAATCGAACTAGTGGGAAGGGGGTTAGAGGGGAAGTTTTTCAAATATCTCCATTAATATATGTCGGATAGAAAAATTATATAAAACCAAACTTATTGAAAATTACATGATCTATAAAATATTGTTACGAAAATTAAATAGACGAATAATCCTTCAGAGAGAGGGGGAGAGAGAGAGTCGCGTATTTGGAAAGTGTGACGTAGATCAAAAGAGACCGACGGAGGGTCGAGACGCTTCTAGGCTCGTCTAGCCCAGCCTCGAATGAACTAGACAATTCCCCTTTGATGTATGCCGACAACCTATATAAAGAAGCTCGGGCCAGCCGTGAGCAGTCAGTTTTATTCTCACCTGTCTTGATGTTCACATCAGTGCTACATTGCGACTTAGTGTAGTGCGATAAAGTGTTTTTATAAGAAGAACAGTGTTGTGCCGTGACTGTAAGTAACACTTTAGTGCCGTGTTTAAAGGACACTCCAGTGCCGCGAAGTAAAGGACAGTGCAGTGCCGTCTTTCTGTGAATTTCAGTGACCCTGAGTGAATTATTTGACTGTGTAATCTGAAGAACAATGACGCTATCAGTCTATACTGTGAGTAGTAATTAAGAATAATTACCAAGTTTATTGTGCATTATCCAAATAAACTGTGCAGTGATAAAAACTGTGAAACTTGCGAGTATTTAATTTTGCAATCCAAAAGAACTATTATTAAAAACGTTTATTACTGGTTTTGGTAATAAAAACGTAACAATATGTTCTATACATATTTTCCATATAATGAGTATTAACCGAAATATTTAGATTTTAAAGTTTTCCGCTTTCAGTAACGCCCCACACCTACTCATGTCATATTAACAAAAAGCTGTTATATCATGAACCAAGGTTAAATATCAAATCTAAGAGATATGCAAATACGTTTAGTTGAATAAATGAGTGAAAAATTATTTTGAATCATTATAAATTACAGAACTAACTAAAGTAAATATTTTTCAATATAATTAATATGTATATACAGATATTTGTTTGTTAATACTCTAGCGGTCGTAATTTTTGTTTAATCGTCACCAAACTCGGTATTTAATCGTATTATGTAAAAATGAAGTTCAATTTCGTTAACGGCTGAAATCGGACTAGTGGGAGAGGGAGTTTAAAGAGGGGGGTTATCGAAAATTCGAGATATCTCCGTTATTATAAGTCGGATCGAAAACTTGTATAAAATCAATCTTATTGCAAATTAAATTTACTATAAATATTGTTCTATACATTTATTCTCTATCTTGAATATTAACCGAGATATTTGCATTTGTATTAAGTGTAACGGAGGAGCTATTATTCCCGCCGAAAGCTAGTTAGGCCGTTTTCGTAACTAATCGGCACTCGTATGGAGATTTCTCTATTGTATAACTTTACGTGGGAAATCTGCTTAGTTTACGCAGCCCCAGCCTGACGGACTTTTTCTTTCCAGACTTGAATATTTCCATCTATCTATTCAGCTCTGAGAGATTGCTTTCTTTACAATTCTGACGATTTCTGAAGATTAGTAAAATGTAAATTTGAAACAGGATTGATCTAATACAATTTTTCGATGCAACAATATAATAACGGAGATATTATGAATTTTGGGAAATTCTTCTCCTCTAAATCTAATACAACCTCAAAGCTCATTTCCCTTAAGGGAATTATGATAATAATTTAAAAATCATAAATTTATTTTTACTTTAGAATGTCTGTTCTTCGTTGGAGTGTGTGGCTTTAAAAGAAAAAAGTTTATCAGTTGGAAGACTGATGACTAAATGAATTCTCGAAACGATTTTGCATTGCATTAGCATAATTCTTAATAAAGCCTCCTGACGACTTAATGATCGTGGGTGAAGAGCAGAATAACCTTGGATTAACATTATCAGTGACTTAATGTTGTTATCAGAAGTAACCTTCCTTATCAAATAGTCTTACCGAAATAGTTGTGTGCTGTTTAGTTGTTAGTTTTAGTGACGATTGAATTGTAAGACGGAGCTACAATCGTCTGTTAATGAGATGGAGGAAACTTGTATGCTACCAAGGGAAGGACAAGGAACACCATCAGCTCTTAACAGAAGGTATTTAAAACTAAAAGGGGACTTTACTTAGGGCTGTAAATTAAATATAAGTCCGTCGCGTGGGGGCTGCGTAAACTAAGCAAATTTCCCACGTGAAGTTATACAATAGAGAAATCTCCATATGAGACCCGAACAGTTACGGAAACGGCCGAACTAGCTTTTGGCTGGAAACTCACTTGTCCGATATCGGCCCACATTTAATAAAAATGCAAATATCTTGGTTAATATTCAAGATAGAGAATAAATGTATGGAACAATATTTAAAGTAAATTTAATTTGCAATAAGATTGGTTCTATACAATTTTAAGACCCGAAGTATAGTAAAGGAGATACTTCGAAATTTCGAAAATCCCCCCTCTAAACCACCCCTCCCACTGGTCCGATTGCAGCCTTTAACGAACTTGATCTTTATTTCCATAAAACGTTTAAATATCGAGTTTGGCAACGACCGCTAGAGCTTTAACAGGCATATATATATATATATAATTTGGAACAGACCACATTTTCGTCATCTCCAGGGTTGGATCGATGGATATTTGAAGACATTTTTCAAAAATCGCGTCATGAGTACTACCTCTATAGCTGATTTCCCTTAGGGGAAATCAGCTAAGAGTCGGTCAAGTAGGAGCTGCGAAAACTAAGCAGATTCCCCACGTGCGCTACGTATTTTCATTTATCTCAAAAAACAAGCAAGCTGGGGCTTAGGTTAGCCGTGTGAACTTAAGCGTTGACCTTAATGTCACATAGTAATCATAAAGCGGCGAGTTCGATTCCCGCCTGGGTCATAGGAATTTATTTAGTGGCGGAATTCATTAAGAAAATTCCTTAGTCCGACCCTGGCTAGAAAAGGGTGGTAACCAGTAGAGTACCCGTCCCATCCCAATTAGCCTTAGTTTGCAAAAAGTGGACGTTAATTAATAATTTAATTTTTCAAAAAGCAAACGTTCAATGAGAACAATATTTGTTATTTAACAAATAAAAGCTTCGTATGATGTGCTTCATAATATAACAACTTATTGTTAATATGACATGAGTAGGAAGGAGGGAAGGTTTGCTGAAGGCCGACAACTATACAATGCAAGATTTTCGGTTAATAATCAAGATAGTGAAAAAATTTATATGCCAGCATTTATAGAACATTACATTTGCAATAAGATTGGACCTACACAATTTTTCAATCGGTCGCTTAATAACGGAGATATTAAGAATTTTCGAAATTTCTCCCACTGCTCCGCTTTCAACCATTAACGAACTTGATCTTTAATTTCTAGCTGAAATGCCAAATATTTCCTCAACAAATCGTTCCTAGATAAGGTGCAAATATGTTCTGACCCCCCCCCCCCTGTGTTTTGTTCTTAGATTACTAAAATTATAGCGACTCAGATAAAAATTATTCTGATTCAATATAAATTTCAGAATTAGATGTAGTAAATAGTTTCCAATAAAATTAATATATTATATTCAGATATATTTCAGTAATTGTTTTTCTTCTGAAGATATTTCTTAGAACTTGGAGTGGCTGACTTTTAGAGATTTTTATGAAATACTATTGAGATTTACTCATGACGAATTTGAAATTTTTCTTAAATTCCATGTCTACCCTAGGCGAAATTGGTTTAACTAATATATATTTTTGTTACGCTAGCGTCGAATGTTAATCGTCCAAATGAATTTTAGAAAGAAAATCAATTCGTTAATGACGAAATCGACATGGAGGTTTAGAGACATTTTCAATTCAAATTCTCCGTTACTATCTCGATCAAAAATCTCAGATTCTCTTATTGCAATTCATTCCTAATTGTTATACATTTATTCCTATCGTGATATTACGAATATTTGCATTTTTATTAAATCGATCCTATCACGAGAGTGACTTCCTGCCAAAACTCGTTCTTCCGTTTCCTCTGATTGCTCGCCTCTCGTGAAATTTCTCTATTGCAAACCTCACTGGAAATCGTTAGTTTATGCAGCCTCCTCTTGACGGATTT
The DNA here is from genome assembly GCA_019009955.1 of Riptortus pedestris. Taxonomy (NCBI): domain Eukaryota; kingdom Metazoa; phylum Arthropoda; class Insecta; order Hemiptera; family Alydidae; genus Riptortus; species Riptortus pedestris. The sequence goes on from CM032231.1 coordinate 148,544,272, forward strand.
TTTGTGACTTTCGTTGTGGCGGTTATTAAATGTAAATTCCGAAATTTCCATTCATTTATTCACTCTTTCCTTTATATTTTTTTCCTCATTTTCTTTATCTTCTCTCCCTTTCGTTTTCATCTTGCTCCTCTCTTTTTTCTATTTTGCTTTCTTTTTGAGTTTGCTTTTTTTCCATATGAGTATGTTGATTTACCTGATGTAAACCTTCAAGTGGGAAATCTGCTTAGTTTACGCAGCCCCTGCGTGAAGTCATGACATATTCCGGAGTAGGTAAGGGATTCGCCCAGTTTCCACCCTCTACCCCGAGGGTGGTTGACCTCAGATTCATACTCCCGGCATTTTGGTTTCACTAGGAAATCCCAGCCTTTAATAAATCCATGGAAATTTTTAAATATAATTAATTTAAGGGGACCTAAAATACGTTTTAATTGAATTGAAGACATTAATTAAGGTATATTAAACAGACATTTTTAATTTTCAACCCGTTCAGTATCTACACAAAGGAATCCTTTGTCGTTAACTATAACACAAATTTCTAAATATAAGCATTCAAATATACTGCTCAAAAATGAATAGGGATATTGGTTATTTTTTCTTATCCTATTAATTTTAATTAAATCGATCTTAATTAAATTTCTTTTTTATGGGGAAAAAGACAATAATTTCTAATAAATATTAATGATATTTATAATAAAAAAAAAAACATATGCTAGGCCCCATACATTCCACATAACAACCAATATCCCTATTCATTTTTGAGCAGTTTATATTAAAGGATGGCAAACTTTGCAAATGATGAGAAACATGTCCCATTATAAAGTGATCCAGATTGTTTTAACAAATAGTTTTTAGTTTTATTAAACAATTGGACATTTCTGATCTTGTATATTAAAACATCCTTCACATTTGGAGTTCTCTAATTAATTCCCCGCCTGGTCAACATGAATTTAATTAATGACGGAATTCATTAAATAACCTCCTTAGTCCCACCCTGGCTAGAAAAGGGTGGTAACCTGTAGATAACCCGTCCCGATTAGCTTTAGTTGCAAAACGTGAACTTTAATAAATAACATTTTTAATTAATTCTTAAACAAAGAATTTTTAAATTCATTTGACACGTTCGGTCAGAGCGTTTAAGAATTTTGTTCTTGAAAATGATAGGGCGTCTCTGGAAATGTTGAGGGTTTGAAACGTATTCTTGTATCTTGTTTTATCATCATGAGTTATACTATTTCCGTAAAACTAATTCATGTTTGGTTTCAGAAAAAATATTGTTTGGAAATACTTGTTGAAGAAAAAGTCATTATTTTCGAGTTTCTCGACTTATATTATTATTAATATATAATATGGCAACTTATATATATATATATATATATATATATAAATATATATATATATATATATATATGTGTGTGTGTGTGAGTGAGTATAATGTTCTATGAATGATAGATGCTATGTACGATTTTTCACTATCTTGATTACTATGCGAGCATTTTTTTAGTTTTCGGCCTTGAGGTAACCCTCTCTCCTACTCATCTCATGTTAACAATAAGCTGTTAAATTATGAAGCACTTTATTTGAAGCCTAAATACTAAAAATTGTTTTAATTGAACTTTTAAGGTTTGAGATAAATGCAGATACATGTCGCACGTGGGAAATCTGTTTAGCTAACGCAGCCCCTGCGTGACGGACTTTATTTCCTATACATTTGAGAGCATTAAAGGGTTTTCTCCTTCAAAATGATAGGGCGTTTCTCTAATTGTTTATGTCTTGTATCTTGTTTTACGATTGTGTGTCTATACTATTTCAGTGAGTTGAAGGGACACGCCTACATTTGAAAAGGCGCCCTTTTCAGATCCGGTGAAGGGAGTTGAAAGTGAAGTTGAAGGGTTGTCATTGAGAAGTGCAATTGCACTGGAAAGCGTTGAAGGCCGTTGGTGAAAGAACCGCGGAGTGGGCCGGAGCACGTTCTCTCATACGAAAGGTGGAAAAGGGAATCCCTCGAGGTTGCGCCTTAGGGCCAACACTTTTCCAAGTTTTTGACGAGCTTCGCAACTCCCGTTTTGGTTTTTAGTCCGGTCTTTTCTGGAGTGTCACCGGCGGTTTTCCAAGACCATTGGAGATTGTTGTGCGGATTTTTGGGGGGCATTCTGTCGGAACACTGATTGGGTTAGTGACGACTTGCCTTGTGGTACATACCTCAGTGTGTGTTGAGAGTGAGGAGTCACTGGCTAGCGACTACGTAGCTACCTGCTCTAGGAGTGTCGCTATCTGGGTCAGTGTGCTAGAGGGAGGCTGGATGTTAGACTGGAGGCTGGAACCCCCGGAGGAGGGGAGGGGGCCGATCTATAGTCGCCGCTAGGAGTGGGGGTAGTGAGCTTTTCCCCACCCCGCAATGTTGCCAACCTTACAGCACTGCCGCTCCACTGCTTCGCAAAGTACAGCCAACTCACAACATTAGCAATATCCCAGCAACCCGCCCAACAAGAATTCATTAACGTTTACAAATGCCACAGAACATTTTGCTTGGATTCCTCAAGTCACATATATAAATTTTAAAATCAGAGCGATTTATTTGCATTCCAAAACACCCCCCCCCATTTACCTTCATTATCAATTTTTACCCGATCACCTGCACATTTTCTATTAGCAGATTTCAGTTAAGGGAATTCATCTATTGGGAATTTGAATATTTTCAAAATCGCCATCGGAGGTGCTGCGTTAACTAAGCAGATTTCCCAAGTACCAGCAAGACACACTAGTGATCTCAACTCACTGCCTATTCTGATTGAAAAAAGTCCGACACGCAGGGGCTGCGTGAACTAAGCAGATTTCCCTATAGAAGTTCAACAGATAAATCTACATACTGGTAACACAACACCACCTTGAATAAATACAATCGTTAATAAGTAATTTTTCTGTCAGTTTTAAAAGCATTACAACGGGAAGCACATGGAACATAAAGAAAAAGATGTGCCAACTTCTCGCAGGTAAGAAAAACAATTACGGAAATAGGTACTTGTGTATTATATCCACCACATTTTAGTTCTACTAGTTTCACGCTAGAATGCGCTACTGAAGTGCGACGCTAGCTCCTCAGGCTAATGAGGTTATCTTTTGTCATAGTTGCGTTTGCTGTTTATTGTGCTATTTAGTGTTTCTTAAAAAATCCTTAAAAAATGCCTCTTTGGGATTTGCCAACGACTGAAAAAGACGCTGTTAAATATTTACAGGAGAGGAATATTTTGGCTATCAGAAGAAAGTGTTCTAAATCACATTGTATGAAACTTTATAGTGGAAAAAAAGTGTTTTTTTGGAAGTGTAATGTAAGAAAGTGTAGTGAGCAAGTCGGCGTTCGAATTGGCACTTCGTTCGAAGGAAGTAAAATTCCATTTTCTAATGCATTGAAGTTCATTTATTGCTGGTGTGAAGATTTTACTTCTGTCATTTTTTGCAAAAAAACAACTCAAAATTTCCAATAAGACTGCTATTGATTGGAACAGTTACATGAGGGAGTTGTGTCTCTTAGATATGAAGAACAGTATTTCCACACATTTCCTGCCTAAATGTGAATAAAATGTTTTATTTTAAAAAATTGTGTTTTCTTTTATTTATCATTATAATTCCGTAGAAGGTTATAAGGTGTATAACCTCCCTTGCGGGCAATGTATCGTACTACTTAAAACAGTACCGCACTCTAGCGTGGAACTAATGGAACTAAAATGTGGTGGATATCATACACAAGTACCCGGAAATATATTAGAAAATAACATATTAATTTTATTGAAAACTATTTACTATATATAGTGCTGTAATTTATAATTTTTATCTCAATCATTCCAATTTTAGTAGTCCAAGAATTTAAGACGGCGGGGGGAGGGTCCCAAGAACATATTTGCATTTATCTCGTATAATAAAGGCTACTTGAAAACAATTTATGGTATTTAAGCTTCGAATAATGTGGTTTATTAAATAATAGGGTATTATTTATGGAACATTAGTAGATGTGGGGTTTGCTGAACGCTGAAAACTGAAAAATGGAAATATCTCGGTTAGTATGTAAGATAGAGAATAAATGTATATAACAATTTTTATAGTACATTTCATTTGCAATAAGATTTGGTTCTATACAATGTTTTGATCTGTCGTATGGTAACGGAGAAACTTGTCCGATTTCAATGAACTTGATCTGCTTTTTACATAAAACGTTTAAATATCGAGTTTGGTAACGATCAGACGAAAACTGCGACCGCTAGAGCGGTAACAGACAAATATATATATTGCGTGATGAGTACGTCCTCAATAGCTGATTTCTCTTAAGGGAAAATAAGGTAACTAGGAAATGCAGTGGTTTCCCGTTGCCAATCTACGATCATCATGGACCTTTGCTGCCTTCAAACCCTCTCAGCCATTGGCTGTTTCCAAAGCAGAGCTAGACCTAGGAATGAGGAAATGCAAACCAGCGATATTTGCACAATAGCCGAAGGTATTGTCAATTCGAATGCATTACATCAATACTCATTACGCTGTCAAACTCTTGCATCAGTATTCATTAAATTGTCACACTCTATGATTTTATCCGCATCTCTAGCTACCCTCTCATTAGCTCTCCTCAAATTTAGCCAGCCATACAAACATGAATAAATAAATTATAGCCGTTATCCAAATTTCTCCAACCATGCTTATCGCAAATAAAATCTATCTATCTATCTATCTATCTATCTATATATATATATATATATATATATATATATACTAGCTCAGTTACCCGGCTTCGCCTGGGAATTGATTTGAGGCTGAATGGTGATGCCAAATAAAACTGTTCACTTCCGCTATATTTGTGGATTTGTTAATAATAAAATTTGTAAATTCAGGCTTCCCTTATAACACCCCCCCCCCCGGCCGGCGGGGCCCTGGAGATGATGGTATGGCTGAATAAAATGAAGACGTTAGTGCTAATACACATACCGAGTTTTATTTAGTTCGGATGAGTCCTTTGTGCCAAATAAAACTGTTCACTTCCGCTATAGTTTTTAGCGTATAACCTATTTATATTTAGGTATACGACGAAAGTGTATATAACAAAAGTTACTCTAAATAACAAAATTAACAACTTTTGATATGTGCATATTTGCCGAACCCCCAATAGGAAACGAAATAGCGCTATATTTAATTTCTGGCCTCCCTTATAACCCCCACTCCTGCCCGTCCCTAGAAATGTTGGTATGGCTTATTATAATGAAAGCGTTAGTCCTAATACATATACCGAGTTTTATTTATTTCGGTTGGGTCTTTTGTCCCAATTAAAATTGTTCACTTCCGCTATAGTTTTTAGCGTATAACTCATTTATATTTAGGAATACGACGAAAATGTATATAACAAAAGTTACTCTAAATAACAAAATTAACAACTTTTGATATGTGCATATTTGCCGAAAAACCAATAGGAAACGAAATATCGCTATTTTTAATTTCAGGCCTCCCTTATAACCCCCACTCCTGTTCGTCTCAGAGAATATTAGTATAGCCTAAAGTCTAAGTTGGGCTAGATGTAATATACATACCAAGTTTCATAAAATTCGGTTCAGCCGTTTATGCGTGAAAAGGTAACAAACAAACAAACAAACAAACAAACAAACATACACGAAAGAAACAAAATGCAGTTATGGTGTCTATGACATGTGAAACGAAAAGTTATCGTGAAATTTCGTGAAAAAAATCAATGTACAGACAGAGGTTACAATTTTATATATATATATATATATTATACTAAGCTTCATTTACCCGGCTTCGGCCTGGGAATTGATTTGAGGCTGAATGGTGAAGAATTTTTTTTGGCAAGGGCCTTACTTTGCTACAATTATTTTGACATTTACCCGTCCCAGTGTCTAGGGTTAAATACCCGTTGCAAGTGTTAGCATTGACAGTGTTAATAAATAAACTTAATTTTTTATGTAAGTCCTTCACAGTACTCCAAATTGTCATATTTCCCGTCTCCCTGTGCATTATGCATAGATTTTCCAGTTATTAAGAACAAAATTATTAACATAGAATTGAATTAATTTTTGTTTCCAGGTGGAGGTACACTCATAGTGCATTTTGGAATGAATTGTTGAGCAGTATTAGGCGGTGCGATGTCTACACAAATAACCTTGCTCCACACATTGTTTCCTACAGAAACGTATAAAACAGAAGTTAATCTAAATAAACAAAGTAAACAAATTTTGTTATGTGCAATGTTTGTCCGAAAAACAAATAGACAATGAAATATCGCGAATTTTTAATTTCAGCAGCCTCCCTTATAACCACCCACTTCCTGTACTATACCTAAAAATTTTAATATTGACTTATAATCCACGGAAGAATTAATGCTAAATTTGACCTACCGATAGTTTTACGCGCAGAGTAGCTTAATATAATGAAAAGCGTTAGTGCTAATACACATACCGAGTTATTAATTTATTTCCGGTTGGGTCAGTATCGTCCCAAATAAAATTGTTCACTGTTCCGCTATAGGTTTTTTAGCGTATATCTCGTTTATAATTTCGGTATACGAAATAATGTATATAACAAAAGTTCCTCTAAATAACAAAAATAAACAACTTTTCCCTTATGTGTTATATTTGCCGAAGAAAGAAAACCAATAGGAAACGAATATTCATCGCTATTTTTAATTTCTGGCCTTCCATAATAAACCCCCACTCTTGCCGCGTACCTAGAAATGTTAGTATGGCTTATTATAAGGAAGGCATTAAGTACTAATTCACATACCGAGTTTGGCTTAGTTCGGTTGAGGTCCTTTTGTGCCAAATAAAAATTGTGGACTCCCGCCTATAGTTTTTAGCGTAAATAACTCATATATAATTCCGTAATACGGGCAAAAGTGCATATAACAAATAGTTACTCTAAATTCCAAAATTTAAACAACTTTTGTTATGGGCATATTTGCCACGAAAAAGCTTTTTTTTATAAATATAGGAAACGAACAAATCGTTATTTTCAAATTCAGGATTCCCTTATAAAACCCCCACTCCTGCACGTCTCAGAGAAAATTAATATAGCCTCAAAGTCTAAAGTTAGGTTTAGTAGTAACACACATAACCATGTTTCATATAATTCGGTTCCAGCCTTTTATGTCGTGGAAAGAAGGTAAAAAACAAAACAAATAAACACGCAACACACACGAAAGAAACAAATTACAGTTACTAGTGTCTTTGACAATGTTGAAATGAAAAGTTAAATCGTAAAAATTCGTGAAAAAAATCAATGTACAAGACAGAGCGTTACAATTTTCTTATATAGATATATATATATATTTATATGATATATATATATATATATATATAGATATAAATATATATATATACTAGCTTCAAGATACTTCGGCTTCGCCCGGGAATTTCGATTTGAGGCTGAATGGTGATGGTATTTTTATTGGCCAAGGCTTTACTTTGCACTACAAATATTTTGACATTTTACCCGTCCCAGTGTTCTAGTGTTTAATACCCCGTTCGTTGCAGTGGATTTGGTTACAGAATAAAAATTTAATTTTTTAAGTAAGACTTCACTGATCCTCCATTTTGGTCATTATTTTCCGTTTCCTGTGGCATTTATGCATAGATTTGAATAATATTCTAAGGCCAAAACATTAACATACATTTGAATTATTTTTTCCATGTGAGGTACCTGGTAGTTCATATTGAAAATAATTGTTGAGCATCAACGTTCTCTTAATAACAAAATAAACAACTTTTGTTATGTGCATATTTGCCCGAAACCCCATATAGAAACGAAAATAATCATTATTATTTAATTTCAGGCCTCCCTTATAACCCCCACTCCCTGCCTGTCCCTAGAAATGTTAGTATGCGCTTATTATCATGAAATTGCGTTAGATGCTAATACACATACCGATGGTGTTTTATTTAGTTCGGTGAGTCTTTTTTGTGGCCAAATATGAATTGTTGGCTCCCGCTATAATTTTTAGCGTATAACCGCCTTTTATAGTTCGGTATTCGACGATATTGTATATTACAAAACTTTCGCTAAATAGCAAAATATACAACTTATGTTGTGTACATATTTGCCGAAACCCCCATAGGAAACGAAATTTTGCTAATTTTAATTGCAGGCTTTCGCTTTACAACCCCCACTCCTGCCCGTCCCGATAAATGTTGGTATGGCTTTATTATAATGGAAAGCGTTAGTGCTGATACACATTACCGACTATTTAATTTGCTTCGCGTTGGTACTAAAAATTGTTCACTTTCCGCTATAAGTTTTTAGCGGTACTATCTCGTTTTATAACTCCGATATACACGAAAACAATGTATAAAACCAAAAGTTAATCTTAATAATAAACAAAATAAAAACAAACATTTTATTATGTTCAATGAAAAAAACTAATAGGAAAAGGAATATATCGCTTATTTTTTAATTTCTAGCTTCCCTTTACAACCACCACGTCCTGTCCATCACAGACAATTTTAATATAGCCTTAAGTCTAAGTTGGGTTAGTTTTAATTATACATACCAAGGTTTCATAAAATTCGGGTCAGCCGTTTATGCGTGAAAAGGTAACAAACAAACAAACAGACACGAAAGAAACAAAATGCAGTTATGGTGTCTGACATGTGAAACGAAATGTTATCGTGAAATTTCGCTAAAAAAATCAATGTTCAGACAGAGGTTACAATTTTATATATATGTAGATTTAGATAGATAGATAACGAATGTTTGTTTGTATATCCTTTTTAGACTCGTAAACGGCTGATCCGAATTTTATGTAACTTGGTATGTATAATACTACTAAAACAGGTTAGGTTTCGGGTTACATTAATATTCTCTGAGACGAACAGGAGTGGGGGTTATAAGGGAGGCATGAACTTAAATATAGCGATATTTCGTCTCCTGTTGGTTTTTCGGCAAGTATGAACATAACAAGTTGTTTTTTTTTTGTTATTTAGAGTACCTTTTGTAATATGCACTTTTGCCGTATAACGAAATATATATGAGGTATATACGAAGAACTATAGAAGGGGGTCAACAATGTTACAAGACACAAAAGACTAAATCGAAATCAACGGAACTCAGTATTTTCCGTATAGTCACGCTATATTAACATTTAAAGGAACGAACAGGAGGGGTGGGGGTTGTTAGGGAAGCATGAAATGAAAAATCGTTCATATTTCGTTTCCTATTGTTATTTTGGCGAACGCTCCACATGACAAAAGATGTTTAATTCGATATTTAGAAGTAAATTTTGTTATATACATTTTTATCATAGATATAGTAATTTATAAAGCGAGTAACTTACATAGACGATTTGTTATAGTTATCAATGCCTATCCATGTCTGAATTTATTCAACTTGGTACCTCGATGGATTAATCCACACTTTCATTAAACTTAACAGCCATTATTAACAGGTTGACTGATGACCTAAGTATTTTGTCATCTCCCCCCCTCATTCCTTGGAATTTATTAACTCTGCTCCCTTAATATGTGTTTTACTTTACTGAACATGCTATGTGTTTATTAATAATATACAGTTTTCTATCCAAACATAAAAAAAGAGTATTTTTAATAGTGGTTATTACCTATTAAAAACAGCTGCCATCCAAGTGGTGCATTAGACCACTTTTGAGAGAAATCTTTCTATGATTATGAATAACATGGTTAATACGATAATCTGCTCAATAATTCTTTTCAATATGAACTATCAGGTACCTCAGCTGGAAAAATTAATCCAAATCTATATTAATATTTTGTCGTTAATAATTCAAATCTATGCATAATGCACAGGAGACGGGAAATATGACAATATGGAGGATAGTGAAGTTTCACATAAAAAATTAATTTTATTATTACCAAATCCACAGAAACGACGTATTAACCCTAAACACTGGGTAAATGTCAACATATGCAAACTAAAGCCTAGCCAAAAAAATTCCACACCATTCAGCCTCAAATGAATTCCCGAGCGAAGCCGGGTATTTGAGCTAGTTTATATATATATATATATATATATATATATATATATATATATAGAGAGAGAGAGAGAGAGAGAGAGAGAGAGAGAGAGATATTTAATATCCTGTAAATATTGTTAATTACGTTTTTTCTCTTTTTTGAATATGAACCAAGACATTTGCATTCTATTCATTTTCAGCCTCCAATTATACCCAGGCCTCGGATTATACCCAGCCGCGGATTATAACCCAGCCGCGGAGTATACCCACTCGCAGATTATAACCAGCCCGCGGATTATACTAAGGCCTCGGATTATATCCAGGTCTCGGATTACACCCCCACGCGGATTATACCCAGGCCTCGGATTATACCCCACCCACAGATTATACCCAGGCCTTGGAACATGCCCACCCGCGGATTATATCCAGTCCTCGGATTATACCCAGCCCGCAGATTATACGCAGGCATCGGATTATACCCAGCCGCGGAGTATACCCACTCGCAAATTATAACCAGCCCGCGGATTATACTTAGGCCTCGGATTATATCCAGGCCTCGTAAAATCGATATATCTCTTTTACTATACGTCGGATGGAAAAACTATATAGAACCAAATTTATTGTAAACTAGCTAAGGTACCCGGCGTCGCTCGGCAATTCATTTGCGGTTTAATGATGATGGTATATTTTTTTTTGGCAAGCCTTTACTGTCCACAATATTTTAACATTTCCCATCTCATGTGCATGTAGTTTTTTTTTTTTGATATATAAATTCATAATCATAGAAAGTAATCTGTCCCCCAAACTATGTTTGAATTAAACTTCTTTTCACTTGATACTTACCAAAGACCAACAGTTACTGAAAACCGAACAGAAAATGTAATATACTGCGAATTTTTATTTCAGGCTCGCACTCCCGTTTGAACCTAAAAAATTTAATATAGCTTATAATCATGGAAGAGTTAATGCTAATACACGTGCCGAGTTTTGTTAAGTTCCGTTCAATCGTTAGTGCCAAATACAATTGTCAGCTGCCGTTTTAATTTTAATGTATATCTCGTTTATACTTGATATACACAAAAGTGAATATAACAAAAGTTACTCTAAATAACAACTTTTGTCATGTACATATTTGCCGAAAAACCAATAAAATTCCGTCACGCAGGGGCTGCGTAAACTAAGCAGATTTCCCACGTGAAGTTTTACAATAGAGAAATCTGCCTAATAATAACAGTAGTAGTAAGAAACCTCTAAACCTGAAAAACATTATTTAGGGCGTAATAACCCAGTAGTTTCTAGCCCAAAAAACAGTTAACCTAACCTCTAAACCTATTCACGAGGGACGATAGTTATGCAAACGGCCGCCAGAGCTCTCGGCGGAAACTCCGAACATAGCCTACTGGTGACCACACGCAGAATAAAACTGCTAATATCTCGCTTAATATTCAAGATAGAGAATAAATGTACAAAACAATATTTATAGTAAATTTAATTTGCAATAACATTGGTTCTATACAATCTTTTGATCCGACGTATAGTAACGGAGATATTTCGTATTTTCGAAAATTCTCCCCTCTAAAAACCCCTCCCACTTGTCCGATTTAAGCTATTAACAAACTTGATCTGTCTTTTTGCATAAAACGTTTAAATTTCCAGTTTGGTAACGATCAAACAAACATTGCGACCGCCAGAGCGTTAACAGACAAATATATCTATATATATATATATATATATATATATATATATACAGTTTTGACAGGAGCTCATTTTCGTCATGTTCTAGTTAGGATAGCTGGACATTTGAATAAAAATGTCTAAAATTCAGACAAGAGTAAAACCTCAATAGCTGATTTCCTCAAATGTCCATCGATCCTACCCAGGAGACGACAAAAATGAGATCCGTTTAAAATATATATATATATATATATATATATATATATATATATATATATATATATATATATATATATTTGTCTGTTAACGCTCTAGCGGTCGCAATTTTTGTTTGATCGTTACCAAACTTCATATTTAAGCGTTTTACGTAAAACGAGAGATCAAGTTCGTTAATGGCTGAAATGAGACCAGTGGGAGGGGGGTTTAGAGGAGGAGATTTTTGAAAATTCAAAATATCTCCGTTATTATGCGTCGGATCGAAAAATTGTATAGAATCAATCTTATTGTAAATTACATTTACTATAAATATTGTTCTATACATTTATTCAGTATCTTGAATATTAACCGAGATATTTGCTTTTGTATTGTGTGTGTGGTCTACGGAACCCCGCCATGTTCCGGACTCTCCGCAGAGAGCTCTGGTGGCCGTTTCCAGAACTATTCGTCCCTCGTGAATAGGTTTAGATATCCCTTCCTACTACAGCTGTTATTAGGCGGATTTCTCTATTGTAAAACTTCACGTGGGAAATCTGCTTAGTTTACGCAGCCCCTGCGTGACGGACTTTTTTTAATTACAGGCCTCCCTTACAACCCCCACTCCTGCTCGACTCTCGAAATAATGGTACAGCTTATTATCATGAAGGAGTTAGTGATAATTCACATATGGAGTTTTATTTAGTTCGGTTGAGTATTTGGTACCAAATAAAATTGTTGATTCCCGTTTAAGTTTTTAGCGTATAACTCATTTATACTTCCGTATACGGCAAAAGTGTATAGAAAAGTTGATATTGCTTATCATAATTAAGGCATCAGAGCTAATACACATACCGAGTTTTATTTAGTTCGGTTGAGTCTTTTGTGCCAAATAAAATTGTTCACTTTTGCTATAGGTTTTAGAGTATATCTCGTTTTTTTTAATTCGGTATACAAAAAAAGTGTATATAACAAAAGTTACTCTAAATAACAAAATAAATAACTTTTGTTATGTGCATATTTGCCAAAAAAACAATAGGAAACGAAATATCGCTACTTTTAATTTCAGGCCTCCCTTACAACCCCCACTCCTGCCCGTCCCTAGAAATGTTGGTATGGCTTATTATAAGGAAGACATTAGTGCTAATACACATACCGAATTTCATTTAGTTCGGTTGAGTTTTTTGTGCCAAATAAAATTGTTCACTTTTGCTATAAGTTTTAGAGTATATCTCGTTTTTTTTAATTCGGTATACAAAAAAAGTGTATATACCAAAAGTTACTCTAAATAACAAAATAAATAACTTTTGTTATGTGCATATTTGCCAAAAAAACAATAGGAAACGAAATATCGCTACTTTTAATTTCAGGCCTTCCATATAACCCCCACTCTTGCCCGTCCCTAGAAATGTTAGTATGGCTTATTATAAGGAAGGCATTAGTACTAATTCACATACCGAGTTTGGCTTAGTTCGGTTGAGTCTTTTGTTCCAAATAAAATTGTGGACTCCCGCTATAGTTTTTAGCGTATAACTCATTTATACTTCCGTATACGGCAAAAGTGCATATAACAAAAGTTACTCTAAATTACAAAATAAACAACTTTATTTTGATACAGCCTAAAGTCTGAGTTGGGTTAGTAGTAATGTACATACCCAAAGGAAATTATTTAGTGACGAAATTCATTAAATAACGTCCTAAAATCCCGCCCTGGGCAGAAAAGGGTGGTAACCTGTAGATAACCCGTCCCGATTAGCCTAAGTTGCAAAAAGTGGACGTTAATAAATAAAAAATAAAAAAAACAAACAAACACACACCAAAGAAACAAAATGCAGTTATGGTGTCTATGACATGTAAAACGAAAAGTTATCGTGAAATTTCGAGAAAAAAATCAATGTACAGACAGAGGTTACATTTTTATATATTTACTAGCTAAGGTACCCGGCTTCGCCCGGGAATTCATTTGAGACTGAATGAAAATGTAGATATGTGAGATATTTTTGGCAAGGCTTTACTTTCCACAATATTTTTTTTATTTCCCTGTCCCAGTGTTTAGAATTTATACCCGTCGTTACTGTGGGTTTGTTGATAATAAAATTATTTGTTATTTAAGACTTCACTGTCCTCAATATATTTATATTTCCCGTCGTCTCTGTATGTAGTTTTTTTTTTTTTAACGTAATGGACCATATAATTCATAATCCTAGAAAGTATTCTATCTTCCAAACCATTAAATAATTTTAGGTACGTCATAGCCTCTATTAAAACACTCTTTCATAAGTCTCGATTGTAAACTGTGTATTCATATTGGTTTTCAGTAAAGTATATCATAATACATTAACGGAGCAGAGTTAATAAATACCAGAAATACCTGAGTGCACCTCCCTAGCGTTTATTCTAGTAAATTATTTATTTATGATAATTAAAGAAATTCACATTCCTGAGAATAATAATACATTGCTATAAGCATCAATTAACATGTAAACTTAGACCAATATGAGGTCGGAAGGGAAGCGGCAGAACTGATAGGACAAAGGAAGTAGCTCGACACTTACATAGCCTCAGTGCTGCCAACCTGCAATCCATTTTGGATAGCTATCCTCTAATACATTCAAATATATTAAAAAATCATATTACATTATCTTCACAATTCTAAAACTGTTTCAAATATTTTTCACGTTTTAATTAAATAATGTATTAAATACACTTAGAGAAGGGTGGGGGCAGTATACCTAATTATGTGCAAACTGTTACTGGCGTTAAAAAATAACATAGTTTTGAATTATTAAGGATAAAATTCTAACATGGATTTGAATTAACTTATCCAGGTGAGATACCTGGGTAGTTCATATTGGAATGTATTGTTGAGCATATCAATATTTCTAAGCAAATTACTTGCTTCATACCTTATTTTACAAAAAAAAAATAATTATAAAACAAAATTTACACTAATTAAAAAAGTAAACAACTTATGTTATGTGCACAATTGCCAAAAACCAAATAGACGATGAAATATCGCGAATTTTTATTTCAGGCCTCCCGCATAACCCCCATTCCCCTTGGAACCTAAAATTTTTAGTATAGCTTATAATCATGGAAGAATTAATGCTAATTTACATACCGAGTGTTGTTAAGTTCGGTTCTACCGCTAGTGCCCAATAAAATAGTTGCCCCCGCTTTAGTTTTTAGCGTATATCTCGTTTATACTTTGTTATAAAAGAAAAGTGTATATAACAAAAGTTACTCTAAATAACAAAATAAACAACTTTTGTTATGTTCATATTTGCCAAGAAACCAATAGGAAACGAAATAATGCTATATTTAATTACAAGCCTCCCTTCACAAACCCCCACTCCTGCTCTGTCACTAGAAATAATGTTGGTACAGATTGATTATCATGAAGGAGTTAGTGTGGTAATTTCACATATGCGGAGTTTTAGTTAGGTTTCGTGTTGAGTCTTTGGTAACAAAATAAAATTGTGGACCTCCCGCTATAGTTTTATAGCGTAAATCTTCATTTATACTTCCGTATACGGCAAAAGTGCATATAACAAAAGTTACTCTAAATTACAAAATAAACAACTTTATTTTAATACAGCCTAAAGTCTGAGTTGGGTTAGTAGTAATGTACATACCAAGTTTCATAAAATTCGGTTCAGACGTTTATGCGTAAAAAGGTAATCAAAAAACAAAAATAAAAAAACAAACACACACCAAAGAAGAACAAAATGCAGTTATGGTGTCCCCTATGACATGTTGAAACGAAAAGTGAAGATTATCGTGTGAAATTATCGAGTAAAAAATCAATGTACAGACAGAAGTTACAATTTTATATAAATTATATATATATATATATATATATATATATATATATATATAGATTTAGTGGTCTATAAATCTTGTTCTATACATATTTTCCATTTAATGAGTATTAACCAAGATATTTGGATTATATAGTTTTCCATTATCAAGAAACCCTCAATTCAACCCATGTTACTATTACCATATTAATAAATAAATAAATAAATATGTTACCATATTAATAATAAGCTGTTATATCATGAACCACTTCAAATGCAAGGGTTAATGAAATACAAAGATATTGTTTTTCAAAACAAAGCTTTATTATACGAGATACAAACAAACACCACCCCGTTTCTAATGACTAAAATTGGAAGTGATGAGTGATTAAAAATTAATATTTGATTCATAATTAATTGCAATACTAGATATAGTAAATAGTTTTCTTTAAAATTAATATGTTATATTCTGATATATTTCATTAATTGTCCATCTTTCCGTCTAGAATGCTTCTACTTATTCAGCAGTGCGAAGTTGGCTGCCCTGATTGTTTACAATTGAGACGCTTTCCGTCGTAGATATTATTAACTTTTATATTGACAAGATTTCTTATTTGTATTTACTCGCTTAACATTCACGGTTGTGTTACCAGTATGCCTAAGCGAAATCTGCTTAGCTTACGCAGCCCCCGGGTGACGGACTTTTATTTCAGTGTTGCAATACTATAATTGGCCAATTGTACTAGGAAATGCGAGAGGCGGCCTTTACGAGTGACTGGTGAAAGGCGGGGCCTTAAATATAATTGAAGGAATTAAAAATTCGGCAACGAACTTTGCGTCACAGTTCGTCCATAAGCTGTCACTGCCTTCAAGGCTACTGCAGCTATGTCACCTTCGCATTTTACGATTACCAGATTATTAGCAGATTTCCCTTAAGGCTACTGAGGTACTGATGCGATTTTCGAAAAATCTCTTCAAATGTCCATCAATCCTACCCAGGAGATTGCGATAATGAGGTCCGTATCAAATATATATACTTTCCCCCTACATTATATATATAATAATATATATTATATATAATATATATATATATATATATATATATATATATATAATTGTAACCTCTGTCTGTACATTGATTTTTTTCTCGAAATTTCACGATAACTTTTCATTTGACATGTAACAGACACCACAACTGCATTTTGTTTCTTTGGTGTCTGTTTGTTTGCTACCTTTTCATGCAGAACCAAATTTTATGGAACATGGTATGTATATATGTAACCCAACTTAGATTTTAGGCTATATTATTATTCTCTGAGACGAGCAGGAGTGGGGGTTATAGGGGAGGCCTGAAATTAAAAATAGCAATATTTCGTTGTCTATTGGTTTTTCGCCATATATGCACATAACAAAAGTTATAATTAATTAGCGATTATTAGAGATATAATTATAATTAATATGACACAAGTAGGAGTGGGGGTTTACTGAAAGCTGAAAATCCGAATATTTCCGTTAATACTCATTATACGGAAAATACGTAAAGAACAACATTTATAGATCATTCAATTTTCAAAAAGATTGGTTCTATATAATTCTTCGATCCGACTTATAGTAACGGGGATATTTCGAATTTTCAAAAGTCCCTCCAAATACAAAGTTTGGTAACGATCAAACAATCATTGCAACCACTAGAGCGGTAACAGACCGATATATATATATATATATATATATATATATATATATATATATATAATATATTATTATACTGATTACAATTAACACGTTGTTTGCGGAGATTTTCAACAACATTTTTCAACTTTTTTTTTGTTAATTAGTTTCGTTTTACTTTACTTTAACTGTATATTATAAATTGTATCATCTTTTAATTGTTCTCCGCGAGCCGACACATTGTCTTCAACCGCACCGGGAAAGCACCATATAGCCGTAGTCTAATAATGTAATTCACATTAACATTATTGTAATCGTGTAAACATTATTTTTATGATTCTTTATTTATTTTTATGATGACTGATTAATTATTTAAATTTAACGAGTGCATAGAAGGTATTACTGTATTTTTCAAGTTCAAGGAAAAGTTCCATCAAAAAGCATTTCAATCTCCCTTTTTTTTTTGCTTCCTGAAGTGAAAGTTTCTTGAAATAAAATAACGGGTCTAATAAACCCACTAACAATAGCTAACGGTTTTGAACACCTATTCATTATGAAATGCCAACATCCTCATGAACGTAAAATATTTTAAAATAATGTCAAACTCTCATTATATAATTATTATTAAATTTTTACTTAGAAAACCGTAAAATTAAACAATAAAGACATTGTTCACAATCTCTGATTGATGAATTATTATTCAGTAATTTATAATTGATTTTAGCAGATTTCCCTTAAGGGAAATCAGCTATTGAGGTCGTACTCATGACGCGAGTTTCGAAAAATTTCTTCAAATGTCCATCGATCCTACCCAGGAGATGACGAAAATGAGGTCCGTTCAAAATTTTATATATATATATCTATATATATATATATATATATATATATATATATATATATATATATATATATATTTGTCTGTTAACGCTCTAGCGGTCGCAATTTTTGTTTGATCGTTACCAAACTCGGAATTTAATCGTTTTATGTAAAAAGGAAGATCAAGTTCGTTAATGGCTGAAATCGGTCCAGTGGGAGGGGGGGGTTTAGAGGGGGGATTTTCGGAAAATTCGAAATATCTCCGTTATTATGCGTCGGATCGAAAAATTGTATAGAATCAATCTTATTACAAATTAAATTTACTATAAATATTGTTCTATACATTTATTCCTTATCTTGAATATTAACCGAGATATTTGCATTTTTATTAAATTTGGGCCGGTAACGGATTTTTGAGTTTCCCGCCAAAACCTAGTTCGGCCCTTTGCCGTAAGTGTTGGGCTCTTGTATGGAGATTTCTCTATTGTATTACTTCACGTGGGAAATCTGCTTAGTTTACGCAGTTCCTGCGTGACGAACTTTTTTATTTATATTTCGTAAAATATAAAACAATTCGGAATTATAAATTCGTGTTGGAAATAATATTTTTCCGACAAAATAGGCTTGTTTTAATTCATTTAGCTACTTTTTAAATAGATATTTATAACGTTCAATTATAATAATTTATAATTTATTTATTAACGTCCACTTTTTCCAACTGAGTTACTGACGGGTTATGTACAGGTTACCACCCTTTTAGCAGATTTCCCTTAAGGGAAATCAGCTATTGAGGTTGTACTCATGACGGAATTTTCAACATTTTTCTTCAAATGTCCATCGATCCTACCTAGTAGATGACGAAAACGGGATTTCGATAATTTGAAATATCTCCATTACTATAAGTTGGATCGAAAAGATGTATAGAACAAATCTTATTGTAAATTAAATGTAATATAAATATTGTTATATACATTTATTAACTATCTTGAATATGAATTTAGATAGTTACATTTTCAGTTTTCAGCCTTGACAAACCCCTACTTCTACTCATTCTACTTAAATAATACTCTGATACATAATAAAACACGTTATTAGAATCTTAAATAGAGAATATTGTTATACAGACAATATATATATATATATATATATATATATATATATATATATATATATATATTTGTCTGTTACCGCTCTAGCGGTCGCAATTTTTGTTTAATCGTTACCAAACTCGATATTTAGTCGTTTTATGTAAAAAGAAAGATCAAGTTCGTTAACGGCTGAAATCAGACCAGTGGGAGGGGGGGTTTAGAGGGGAGGATTTTCGAAAATTCGAAATATCTCCGTTACTATACGTCGGATCGAAAACTTGTATATAACCAATCTTATTGCAAATTAAATTTACTATAAATATTGTTATATACATTTATTCTCTATCTTGAATATTAACCGAGATATTTGCATTTTTCAGTTTTCAGCAAACCGCCACTTCTACTCATGTTACGTAAACAATACTCTGCTACATAATAAATCACATTATTGGAAGTTTAAATACCAAAAATTGTATTCAAGAGACCTTTATTATACGAGATACATGCAAATATGTACTGGTGTCTCCCCCCCTCATCTTAAAGTTTTGGACTACTAAAATTTTATTGATTGAGATAACAATTATTCTGACTCATTATTAATTACAGTACTAGATATAGTAAATATTTCTCAATAAAATTAATGTGTTATATTCTGATATATTTCAGTAATTGTTTTTCTTTCCGGTGGCCGACCAGTTTGTTTAGATTTCTAACCTAACGCTTCCTGTCGGCAGGCTATTGAAATTGGATGAAACATTTCTTATTTCCGTTTGTATTTTTCACGGTGTTGTTGTGTTACCAGTATGCAGATTTCTCTATTGCATAACTTCACGAGGGAAATCTTCTTAGTTTACGCAGCCCCTGCGTGACGGACTTTTCTAGCCAGGGTGGGATTTTAGAACGTTATTTAATGAATTTCGTCACTAAATAATTTCCTTTGCCCAGGCGAGAATCGAACTCGCCACTCTAGGTTTACCATGTGAGATAAAGGTCGACGCTTTAACTCGCATGGCTAACCTGAGCCCATAACATTTAATTATTATTAACGATAACTTTAATGTATTGTTTTTTTAATTGTTTTCGACTATTTACAAAAAGGTAAGTTTCAATGATTATTCTTTTTTTTTAAAGTTAATAATTAATTATTATTAACGATAACTTTAAAAAAATAATCATTCAAACTTACCTTTTTGTAAAATAGTCGAAAAAAATTTTAAAAAAAAACAGGGAATCTTCCGGCGAAGATACAATGCTTTCAAGGACCTCTTCCACTGTGCTTGAGTCAAATATAGAATGGTTTGGGAAAAGCTGGAGCAATCCCCACCCATTTAACTTTGTCTTATTTAACTTTGTGTAAGTATGTGGTATATGCATTAGATAGGCATGGAGCGCGATGAACGATAAGGGAATATAAAAATAACAAACGCCAAACAATATTATTTGTAAGTTATTATAGTTTATTTCTTAAAATTACATATCACATATTAATTACAACGGTAGCACTAACAAACAACATCAACCTTTTAATGCTATAGCGTGAACAATATTTTTTGTTAGCCCATCTTTAGCGAGCACAAACAAACTGGATGGTTTACCCACTCGGGAACATGCTACGTACAATTGCCCGTGTGAAAAACATGTTGTACTCAAATCGAACCCACAAATAGACATCGTTTGGTCTTGGGATTTGTTGATTGTCATTGCAAATTGAAATTTTAATTGAAGTTCATGTTAAAAACACTATAATTGATCAGTTATCGAGCGGGATGATAATGATTAAATTACTAAAATGGCTATAAAAAATAGGGGTTGGTGATAAAAAAGTAAAAATTTAGGGTTGTATGTATTTTTTAATGCCACATTATAAAAAAAATAAAAACAAAATATTTCGTCCAAAAATTAAAAAAAAAAATGTTAAGGGTGAACAACCCTTATCAATTAGGAGTATGAAAAATAGATAGTAGCCGATTCTCAGACCTACTGAATACACGTATAAAATTTGGTAATAATCGGTAAAGCCGTTTCGGAGGAGTAGGCTAACTAACATTGTGACATGGAAATTTTATATATTAGATATACCAAATATTGTTTTCAAGATACCTACATGTATTATACGAGATACATGTAAATTAATTGTGTGATGACGCCATGAATTAAGATTTGATGTATGCTGTATTAGCAGGTGGGAAATCTCCTTAGTGCACACAGCTTCTGCGAGGCTGACAATGGTCATCAAGATATAATTACAAGTTATTTACTACATTAGTTGATATATAGTTACAATTACATTACTTGTAGTATTTAAAATTTAAGAAATAATTACATCCAATGTCTTTATATTCAAAAGGTTTATTATATTACATATACTAATTTATTATAATAACTTTAAAAAAAAAAATTTAATGCAAACAAATGAAAACTAAAGAAAATAATATGTAAATTCCTTTTTATATTTTCCCTAGTCGAATAAAATTAAATATTACTTTTTAACTTTAAAATTTAAACAAATTAGCCATTCAAATTACTCTTAACTCAAATTTTTGTCAGACAGGCTATTTGATTTTGGGGCGTTTGTCATCGAGGCAAAAGAACTGTTCTGCTCCAAAAAATAAGGAGTTCTAGTCCTCACTTTCACTGCCACTCATTGTAATTTATTTCCAAAACCTTTTCATGGCCGAGGACTGGTGCCGGATATAGAAGACAGCCTGGAGTGGCCTGGAGCAGAGCAAGAGGTGATGCCTGCCAACTAAGAGTGTGTTGCTGATAGATAGAAGCAGCCACCTTCAGTTCTTATATGGCATTATTCTCTGCACCCATTTGAACATGGCTCGCTCTCTGTTAGATCCATTCATCACCACCACGAGTTGTAAAACATTTATATAGAATGCCATCAAAATTATGTTCACTCCTTTGGAACGTAAAAATCAGCCTGTATCTATATTATTACTCAATAACTACAGTTATAATTACAGCCTACTAATTGTAATTATTTATTTATTAGCAGATTTCCTTCAGCCTTAGGGGCGAAATCAGCTATTGAGGTCGTACTCATGGACTCGAGTTTTTGTTGAAAATCCCCCATTTCCTCAATTGTCCATCGCATCCTACCAGGAGATGGTCGGAAATGAGGTCCGTTCAAAATTATAATATATATATATTATATATATATATATATATATATATATTTATATATACTATATATATATATATATATATTTGTCTGTTAAACGCTTTAGCTGGTCGCCAATTTTTGTTTGATCGATACCAAAACTTCATATTTTAGCGTTTTACGTAAAACAGAGAGATCAAGTTAGTTATTGGACTGAAAATCGGGACCAGTGGGGAGGGGAGGGTTTAGAGGGTTGGGTATTTTTGTAAATTCCAAATATCTCCGTTATTATGCGTCCGGATCGAAAAAATTGTATAGAACCAATCTTATTGCAAATTAAATTTACTATAAATATCGTTATATACGTTTATTCTCAATCTTGAATATGAACCGAGATATTTGCATTTTTATGAAGTCTTTGGTCGGGTATACCTTGGATTAGGTCGGCAGTTTCCGTAAATACTCGGCTCAGGTGGAAGCTTCTTCTAACCTTACCTGTCGTTTCTAATCTTACCTTACCTTCCTTACTTTGTGAGATTTATGCAAATACGTTCAGTTCATCCGCCCCCCCCTCTTCTTTAGATCTTGGACTAATAAAATTTGAGTTATTAAAATATAAATTATTCTTACAATTCAGAAGCCGTTTCAGTTGGGAATTAATTTTAAATAGCTGAAAGATTTCTCATTACCATTTGTATTTAATCACGGTTGTGTTGTGTTACCAGTATGCAGCTCTCTCTATCGTAAAACTTCACGTGGGAAATCTGCTTAGTTTACGCAGCCCCTGCGTGACGGACTTTTGTAACTGTAGTTGCAATTACATATTTAGTAGTTGAAAAAGTTGTTAATAAGTTAGTATTTAATTACAGCCCAACTCTGGTTCTTTCGGAAGCTGAAGGGCTAAATAATTCGATAAGTTTGCTTTATTTGCTAAATAGTCAGATATAATGTGAAAATGTAAAATATATGCATGCTAAAACCTTTTCAGAAAAAATACCGTCATGGGTCGCCTCTACTGATAGCCCAAAGCAGGTACCTAAGCTAGTATACATATGTGAGTGTATGTATGTATGTCTGTATATATATATATATATATATATATATAATATATATATATCTAGCTTCAGATACCCGGCTTCGCCGGAAAATTCATTTTATGCTAAATACAGATATATTTTTTGGCAAGGCTTTACTCCTTTCCACAATTTTTTGACATTTACCCGTCCCAGTGATTAGGATTGATACCCGTCGTTGCCGTGGATTTGCTAATAATAGAATTATTTGTTCGATAAGGCTTCACAGTCTTCGATATTTTTATATTTCCCGTCTCTTATACATGTAAATATGGTGAATTTTTATTTCAGGCCTCCCTTATAACCCCCCTCCCGTTCGAACCTAAAAATTTTAATATAACTTATAATCATGGAAGAATTAATGCTAATTGACATACCGAGTTTTGTTAAGTTCGGTTCAGCCGTTAGTGCCCGCTAAAGTTTTAACGTATAACTCATTTATACTTAGGTATACGACCAAAGTGTATATAACAAAAGTTACTCCAAATAACAAAATAAACAACTTTTGTTATGTTTATATTTGCGAAAAAACCAATAGGAAACGAAATATCGCTATTTTTAATTTCAGGCTTCCCTTATAACCCCCACTCCTGTTCGTCTCAGAGAAAATTAATATAGCCTAAAGTCTAAGTTGGGTTAGTAGTAATATACATACCAAGTTTCATAAAATTCGGTTTAGCCGTTTATGCGTGAAAAGGTAACAAACAAACAAACAAACATACACGAAAGAAACAAAATGCAGATATGGTGTCTATGACATGTGAAACGAAAAGTTATCGTGAAATTTCGTGAAAAAAATCAATGTACAGACAGAGGTTACAATTTTATATATATATATATATATATATATATATATATATATATATATATATATATATATATATATATATATATATATATATATAGAAGATATACTAGTTAAGGTACCCGGCTTCGCCCGGAAATTCATTTTAGGCTAAATACAGATATTTTTTCTGGCAAGGCTTTACTTTCCACAATATTTTGACATTTCCCCGTCAAAATTTTTAGGGTTTATACCCGTCCTTGCTGTGGATTTCTTAACAATAAAATTATTTGTTATTATTAAGACTTCGATCTTCTAATATTATTATATTTCTTGTCTCCTGTGCATGTAGGTTTTATTTTTATTTTTTATATTTAATTTTTTTTTTTTATATATAACGTAATGAACAGTATAATTGATAGTCATAGAAAGTATTCTGTCTTCCAAACTATATATTAATGAAAGTTTCTTCCCCTTGCTACGGTCCAAAGCTTAATTTCACCATTAATTACATCATAACCGAAAAACGGATAATTTTAATATAGCTTATAATCATGGAAGAATTAATGCTCATTCACATACCGTGTTAAATTCGGTTCAACCGTTAGTGCTCAATAAAATAGTTGCTCCTGCTTTAACAATTTTTGTCATGAGCGTATCTGCCAAAAAACCAATAGGAAACGAAATAATGCTATTTTTAATTTCAGCCTTCCTTACAACCCCCACTCCTGCTCGCCCCTAGAAATGTTGGTATGGCTTGTTATAATGTAGGAGTTAGTCCTAATACACATACCGATTTTTATTTAATTCGGTTGACTCTTTTTTGGCAAATAATATTGTTGACTCCCGCTATAATTTTTAGCGTATAACGCATTTGAACTTTGGTATACGACAAAAGTGTATATAACAAAAGCTACTCTAAATAACAAAATAAACAACTTTTGTTATGTGCATATTTAGCGAAAAACCAATAGAAAACGAAATATCGCTATTTTTAATTTCAGGCTTCCCTTATAACCCCCACTCCTCTGCGTCTATGAGAAATTTGGTATGGCGTAATGTCTTTGTTGGGTTAGTAATAATATACATACCAAGTTTCATAAAATTCGGTTCAGCCGTTTATGCGTGAAAAGGTAACAAACAAACAAACAAACATACACGAAAGAAACAAAATGCAGATATGGTGTCTATGACATGTGAAACGAAAAGTTATCGTGAAATTTCGCGAAAAAAATCAATGTACAGACAGAGGTTACAATTTTATATATATATATATATATATATATATATATATATATATATATATATATATATATATATATTAGATTTATACGAGAAAAGTGTATATAAAAAAAGTTACTCTAAATAATAAAATAAATAACTTTTGTTATGTGCATTTTTGCCGTAAAACCAATAGGAAACGAAATATCGCTATTTTTAATTTCAGGCCTCCTTTATAACCCCCCCCCACTCCTGTTTGTCTCAGAGAATATTAATATAGCCTAAAGTCTAAGTTGGGCTAGTAGTAACATAATAGTTTCAGAAATTCGGTTCAGCCGTTTATGCGTGAGAAGGTAACAAACAAACAAACATACACGAAAGAACGTGTCACGTGTCTATGACATGTGAAACGAAAAAGTATCGTGAAATTCTGAAAAAAAAAATCGATGTATAGACAGAGGTTACGATTTATATATATGAGGGATTTAGAAAATTTGAAATGTCTTCGTTGTCTGCGGTACACTGACCGCACTGTTGATCACTCCCCCCCCCCCCTAATCGCAGCATTTATTTACAGAAAAACTTACATCTCAAAACTAAACTAAGAGTGAAAAAGAGGTGGTGCTTCGAAGCACCTTTCTGAGCTGAGAGGCTCCTTGCTCTATATTAGAAATATATTTTAAGGAGGGGAGGTGGATGGGGTGAGGTTGTGATTAGGGACCTTGCGATACTGGATTCGATCCGATATCTGGTATCGATACCATACTGGTATAAAAGTATCGATACTCCGATAATATCGCATTAAAAGTATCGATATCAAAGGTATCGGTATCGAAACACCTCTGATTATTAAATCAGGTTTTTTAGAAAAAAAAATTGTGATTTATTACTGTTATAAAACGTCAGTTTTATCTCTTTAAAAACGTTTTCTTGTTTCTTAAAATAAAAAAAAAAATTAATTTTTTTTGTTTCATTATGGAAATTGATGAAGAATGTAGGTAATCCTCAATTGGCTGTTATCCCCTGCCTTTGAAATATCGTACTACGACATAATTTGATTTATTACTCATTATCATGTATTTTATTTACTTTAAATTCGAAATTTTTATTAATTTACTTTTAATGTAATTAGTTGATATTAAATTATCAAACGTTCGATACCGATACTCATCTTTTTGTTGCGATACCGTTGAAAAATCGGAAGCAAAGTATCGATACCAATACTCCTAGTATCGAAACAAAAGTATCGATACTCACCCATATCGGTAGTATCGCAACGTCCCTAGTTGTGATGGGAGACTTTATTGTAAGCTTTGAGGGTAGCTGCGGTACCCCGTGGGTTATAGGAAAGGGGAAAGAAGAGGAAAAGAGGGAAGGAGAGATAATAGGAGAGGAGGAAAGAAAGCGAAAGGATAGGTGGCCATTTCTGGCCGATATTTTTCTTTATTCATTTTTGTGATGCATGTGTATCTTCACATGTTGTGAGAATTATTTACAATATATACAATTTATTTTTACAATTGAAACATATTTACAATATATTTACTATGATCTGCTAATTCGATAACATCGATTAGGCAGGCTCCGTCTCTTCCTTGCCAGTTTTGTGGCAGGGGTGGTGGTACTAGGGAGTTGAAGAGGGGGTTTGACAAGGCTCTGACTGCGTCGAAAAACTTGGCGTGTCTCTTCTCGTTGATCACTTGAAGAGAGCTGAGAGCAAACTAACTCTCGGGACGAGCTGAGCCGCTTTTATAGCCGGGCGGTAGACATCATAAGGGAGTCTAGACACTTCTAGATCCCGGACGGGTGTTGCCAAGAAAGGGCTAGACGGTGTAGTCTAGACACTTCGGTGGCAATGATCTTTCCATCGGTCGGCTCCTTTCATCTACTTCGTACTTCTAAAATATCTCTGTTTAATTTTTCATGTACGGATTTCCCCCAAGGATGTTGGAGCAAAAAGTTGTATACAATTGATTTTATTGAATATTTAATTTCCTATAAATATTGTTAATTAAGTTTTTTTTTCTATTTTGAATATGAACCAAGATATTTGTATTTTAGTTGTTTTCAGTATTAAGTAAACCCCCACACTGTAATCGCCGACTATACGCTGTCACTGATTACATATATACAACCTTCAGAATATACCCATCCTGTCCTGGATAATCAAATTATACCTTAAATTAAACTGAGCGCTCGGATTATATACTGTCCTCGTATTAACTTCTGCCTTTGGATTATACTCACCCTTCAAGTTATACCAAATACACAAATTATATCCAATCCTCAGAATAAACTAAGCGCTCGGATTATACTCAGAACTAGGATTACACCCTGCCTGGATAATACCCAGCCCTCAAATTATACACACAGCAGATTTCTCGGATTATACTCAGACCATGGATTATACCCAGATCACAGATTATATCAGTCCTCAGGTTATACCCAGACCCGGATAATACATAGATATGAACATTGTATCATGAGTACAACCTCAATCAATAGTTGGTGTAGAAGAAATACAAATAAAATGAAATAATCTAAACTCGCGGACAAAAAAAACGGCGCACCTACATTTTTAAACATAATACTACATTTATCAGTGATCAGTCGTGCTACTGGTTTTATCATGACGCTATATGTACCTTGACACTTTCTTGTCAATAATCCGAAGTGGTATTAGGATCCCAAATTCCCAAAATCTCCAATGTTGGAGGTAAGACTGCTGAATTCTGTAATCCACGTTTCATTAGTACACGTCTGGCTCTGACAGTTGGGCGGTGATTCAAGCTAGAGGGGGTAGCACACGGTACTAAACCGAGGTAAAAGAAATTCCCATAATTTTTGTTTTGAAATCGTACAGAAATTTTTTTATTTTGTTGTTTCACCAAAATAACTTTTTGTGTATTAAATTTTATTGTGCGCTTACTTCATTTGTTTTTTGGTTTTTCTCTATTTTACCCAGTACTTATATAAATTCTTAGATAAAATAATAAATAAAAAAAAAATCGGTATGATTTTTGGTATACTAAGTTGAGAAATTGTAGACGAAAATGTAGGTGCGCCATTTTTTTTGTCCGCGAGTGTGTATATATATATATATATATATATATATATATATATATATATATATATATATATATATATATATATATATATATAAAATTCTAGCGTACGTGTGTATGTCACTGAACTCCTCCTAGACGGATGGACCGATTTGATTGAATTTTTAAATACGCGTTCAGGTGACGCCCCGGATGGTTTAGCGCCGCAGATCGGCCAGGAGATGGAGCAGGATTGGGGGTTGTGAGGGTGGCCTCAAATTAAAAACATCCGTATTTCGTTTCTTATATGTTTTACGGCAAATATGCACAGTATAAGAGTTGATTATGTTGTTATTTGGAGTAACTTTCGTCGTATTCAATTTTGTAGAATATTAAAGTATAAACGAGATATACACTAAAAAAGTAAAGAGGGGCCAATAATTTTATTGGGCACCAACGATTGAACCGAACTGAACAAAACTCGGTATGTGAATTAGCATTAGTTCTACCATGGTTATAAGCTGTACTAAATTTTTTAAGTTCGAACGAGAGTGGGGGTTTACTGAAGGCCGAAAACTAAAAAACGCCGATATCTCGGTTAATATTAAAGACAGTGAAAAAAGGTACATGACAACGTTTATAGATCTTTTAATTTGCAAAACGATTGGTTCTCTACAAAATTTCGATCAGACTCAAACTAACGGAGATATTTCGAATTTTCGAAAATCCTCCCCTCTAAATCCCCCCTCCCAATGATCCGATTTCGGCCGTTGAAGAACATGATCCGTCTTTTAACGTAAAACGTTTAAATACGGAGTTTGGT
The DNA here is from genome assembly GCA_019009955.1 of Riptortus pedestris. Classification (NCBI taxonomy): domain Eukaryota; kingdom Metazoa; phylum Arthropoda; class Insecta; order Hemiptera; family Alydidae; genus Riptortus; species Riptortus pedestris. The sequence goes on from CM032231.1 coordinate 148,573,534, forward strand.
AACGATCGAGCGAAAATTGCGACCGCTAGAGCGTTAACAGGCTAATACACCTCTATCTTTATATATATAATTCTAGCGTACGTGTGTATGTCACTGAACTCCTCCTAGACGGATGGGCCGATTTCATTGAATTTTTAAATACGCGTTCGAGTGACGCCCCGGATGGTTTAGCACCGCAGATCGGCCAGGAAGATGCAGCAGGTCTTCGGTCGAAGGGCGAAGGGCGAGGTTATTGGAAATGTAATGAAATGTTAATATGATTATCTAATGTATGTCCTTAGAATTTAAGTATGTCATCTAAATAAAGATGTTTTCAGCTGCGAGAGGTATTGACTTTCAGAGATTATTATTTATTGTCCAAATTTATTTTAATTTGATTTGAATGTTGCAATTATTTTATTTTCTTTATTTATATTTATGAATTTTCATTATTATTGTTGAGGGTATTGATTTATTTCAATTATTGGTCTACAAATGTTTGTTTTTAATGACGTGTAGTGCGCATTCAACCAGGTAATCATAGAACTAAAACGTATTCTTTTCCTTCTCTCATCTATTTGTTTTTAGCAAAGTGCATAAAAATGTTGTTTCTGCGTTATTAAAAGTAGATTTTTTTTAAACATAATATTATTAAATTTAATATCCTAATCGCTTGATATATAAAGCAGGACAACGTCTGCCGGATCCGCTAGTAATATATATATAGATATAGATATATATATATATATATATATATATATATATAAGAGAGTAAAGGAAGAATATAAAATAAACAGAAATATATATAATCTATTTTATTTTCAGCAAATAACAATATTAAAATAACAACAGACTAGAATTAGTCTAAGAGCCAACAATATAGAATGTCAAATCTCTTGGAGATTTTCCAAGTATATACTAATTGATAGTATATTTATTGCTACAGATGCCAACCCCTTGTACACCCAACCCCATCACACATGTTGAGACAAGTCAAACCATTCATCATCATCATCATTATAATTGTATCATATTCCGAGCACAATAATAATTCCCGTTCTAGTATCTATAAAAAATGTCTAATCTCGATTACATTAGGCAGAAAAGCCCAAAATATTATCTGTAAGTCTGTGTTAGTCGGTTGAATTATATTAACAGGAGTGATTTTTTTTATTTGTTGATAACTTTCGACACATAAACTTCCATAACAAGATGTCTACAGAGCTCCCAGAGCTTGGACTGGTCAGAATTCAACAAACACAACATAACACTAGATAAAAAATGTTATTAACATCCAATTTGTGCAGCTCTCACTAATTGGGACAGGTTATTACGCTTTTTGTGAGGCTGAGGATTTTATTTAATGAGTTTGTCACTAATAAACTCATATTTAGTAGACATGTAAAAATGTATTCCCTAGATTCACCAAGTCAGACTACGACCAAGGAATTAACTCACAAATGGATAACCTCAACCATGTAATACTAGGTAATAATAGAACATAAATTGAAATTAAAATACAATATGAAATTTAGATTAAAAATTAATATATATTACATAAATAATATTTGTTATTCAAGTTAGGAATAAGACATTTCATGATATAAGTGTTGATTTTTAAGTGCAGTAAGTGTGTGTTTATTTATACGTAAAATGACTAAAAGTAGGGATTTACTGAAGGCTAAAAATTTTAAAAATGCAAAAACCTCAAAAAATATTCAATATAGAGATAAAGTGTTTAAAACACTATTTATGTTCACGGCCCCCGCTACCATATATGCAAAGTGTCCATGCACACGGGCGCCATCCTTGAATACAATTCTTGGTATTTAAGCTTCAAAAAATGTGATTTATTATGTAGCAGAGTATTGTTTATGTAATATGAGTAGAAGTGGCGGTTTGCTGATGGCTGACAACTAAAAAATGCAAATATTTCGGTAAATATTCAAGATAGTGAATTAATGTATATAGCAATATTTATAGTACATTTAATTTACAATAAGATTCTTTCTATACAAGATTTCAATCAGAGTAACAGAGATATTTTGAATTTTCGAAAATCCTCCCCTCTAAATCCCCCTCCCCCTAGCCCGATTTCAGCCTGAACTTGATATTTTTTTATACATAAAACGACTAAATATCGAGTTTGGTAAGATTAAACAATAATTGCGACCACTAGAGCGGTATCAGACAAATATATATATATATATATATATATATATATATATATATATATATTCAGTTTTGAACGGACCACATTTTCGTTATCTCCTGGGCAGGATCGATGGACATTTGAAGAAAAATTTTGAAAATCGCGTCATGAGTACAACCTCAATAGCTGGTTTCCCCTAAGGGAAATCTGCTAAAAAAGATAATTCAAAGTGCCTTAAGAGGCGCCAAAATCCTTTTTTGCACACAGGCGCCAGTAGCCCTTACGGGGGCCCTGTTTATATTTTACCTATATATTAAATTTGCAATAACATTGGTTAAATATACTTTTTTGATCGGACTCCCCAGTAACAGAGATATTTTGAATTTTGTCTGTCCCCTTAACCTCCTAAAAAAATATTGCATTTTACAATATTTCTTTGTAAGTGCATAGATAGTAATTTAATTGTGAAATGGAGATTTTAGCAGTGCTCATGATGGGATTTTCGAAATTGTTCTTAAAATATTGTATTGAAAAATTGTATAGAAACAATCTTATTGCAAATTAAATGTACTATAAATATTTTTATATACATTTATTCTCTATCGGATCGATGGACATTTGAACAAAAATTCCGTCATGAGTACGACCTCAATAGCTGATTTCCCTTAAGGGAAATCTGCTAATATATATAAACATATATATATATATATATATATATATATATATATTTCTCTGTTACCAATCTAGCGGGCGCAATTATTGTTTAATCATTACCAAACTTGATATTTAGTCGTTTTGTGTAAAAAGAAAGATCAAGTTCGTAAATGGCTGAAATCGGGCCAGTGGGAGGGGGTTTAGGAAGAAGGGTTAGGGGAGGATTTTCGAAAAAACTCCGATACCATACGTCGGATCGAAAAATTGTATAGAACCAATTTTATTGAAAATTACACATACTATAATTATTCTTATATACATTTATTCATTATCTTGAATATTAACCGAGATATTTGCATTTTTCAGGTTTCAGCAAACCGCCACTTCTACTGATGTTACATAAACAATATTCTGCAACATAATAAATCACATTATTCGAAGCTTAAATGACTAATATTGTATTCAAGAGACCTTTATTATACGAGATCCATGCAAATATGTGCGGGTGACCCCCCCCCCCCCCAACTGCTTAAGGTTTTGGACTACTGAAATTTGATTGATTGAGATAACAATTATTCTGATTCATTATAAATTACAGTACTAGATATAGTACATAGTTTTCAGTAAAATTAATATGTTATATTCTGACATGTTTCCATTATTGTTTTTCTTTCCGGTGTTAGAATGAAAAACAATAACTGAAAGCTGTTGGCAGAACTGTTAGTTTACATTCAAGACTCTTTCCTGCTGCAAGGGGAAAGATTTCTTATTACCGTTTGTATTTATTCACCTAATATTCACGGTGGTGTAGTATTATTATTTATTAATATCCACTTTTTGCAACTCAGGCTAAAAAGTTCACTAAAATTCACGTTATTAAAATTCATGTGGGAAATCTGCTTAGTTTACGCAGCCCCTGCGTGATGGACTATTTAGCATTGCAGCACAGCTATTGAGGTTGTACTCATGACACGAGTTTTGAAAAATTTCCTCAAATGTCCATCAATCCTACCCAGGAGATGACAAAAATGAGGTCCATTCAATCTTTTGGTCCGACATATAATAACAAAGATATTTTGTACAATGTGACCACTGGAGCATTAACAGACAAATAAATAAATACATATATGTGTATATATATATATATAATATATATATATATATATATATATATATATATATATATATATTGGATCAATAGGATATAAAGATCAAAAGATTGTATAGAACCAATGTTATTGAAATCTTAATTGCTTATAAATGTTCTTATATACATACTATCATTATCATGAATATTAACCGGGATATTTGCATTTTTCAGTTTTCAGCCTTCAGCAAACCCCCACTCCTACTCATGTCATATTAATAATAAGCCGTAATATCCTGAACCAAATTATTCTAAGTGTAAATACTAAATATATAATTTCCATTGATTTCATACTGTATGAAGTACATGCAAATACATTCTGTAATGACCTCACCATTTAAGTTCTTAACTCAAAAATGACTGTTTGTTCTATACCATACTGATATTTACCTGACGGCTGAAATCAAACCCATTTTGAAAATTCAATACATCTCTGTTATGAGGAGTTGGATCGTAAAATGTTATAGAACCAACCTTGTTAAACTACTGACGATTTCCTATTAATTCAAATGTTATGCAAGTTGTTGGTACTTCCTTGATTTCAAACTTCAGTAAACCCTAATTACTTGACTTAGAAATAGAGAATACATTGTGAAATGCCATTACTAGTGTGTCATACCAGCAAGTGGGAAATCTGCTTATATTACGCAGCCTCTGTGTGACAGACATTTATTACTTTTTACTTGAATTTCATATTGTATTTTGATTTCAAATCTACATTTTATTCTTGGGTATAATACTAGTTATATTGTGATTGTGATATTGCTGTGTGCTTGATATTCAAGGGGTTTTTGTGCCAATGGCAATGAATGGATTTGATGGTCAGAAAGTAAACTCTGTCGTAGAATATTTATTGCAGAGGAAAACAGGCCTTCATTGCCCATCCAAGTTGGAGCTAAGCCCATAGCAGGGGCCAGATACTTCTATGCACTGCAAAAATCTCTTCAAGTCAAAAAACGCTCTAGGAAATCAGCAAACTGATAGGCAAAACGGTGATTAGACCAGTGCCTGTGGACTTGCAGCAATAATAACTAACACTAAAACTCTGTGAAGAAACAGCCCGTAACATGTGTGCACCTACGCACGTTTCAATAAATAAAATGCATCCAAGTGGTTTTTTATTCTCAAAATACAACTAGCCAGCGAGTGATTATTGAAAACTCTCCTTCTTATACACTCAATAACTGTTTTCGTACAAAAACCAGCACACCTGAGCCTCTGGAATAAAACAAATTAAAAATCCTACTTAATAAACACACAGGACAACTAAATATCTAAAATTTAAAATATATGACAAACAAATAACGATAAATGACTACCCCCCCCCCTTTTCAAATGATACCCTCTACTGGACAGTGCAAAGAAATAGTGGAGTGTGCTGACAGAAGTGCTCAGCTACACTAAAGTCTTGGGACACAACAAAAATTTACCCTCAATCTACGTTCATTTTGTGAATCTATATAAAATTTCAAATTCAGATCTATCAAAAGCCCAAATCATAGAAATTTACTTTAGTTATTTAATACCTACAGCGGAAATCTTGTGTCATTGATTAGTCTATCAAAAAATATTATTTGTATAGCACCCCCCCCCCCAAAAAAAAAGGTAATTATTCCTTGAAATTAAATATTGCTTAATTATAATTAAACAATAAAATATCAATAATAATTATAATACCTTAATTTATTATAGGAAGTAATAATCAATATCTCTCTACTTGTACTAACTGATTATAGTCCAAATACAGTTATATTTCAAAGGATTAATCCCACAATATTTTCTAACTAACAGAATTCATTACTCCCCCCCCCTCCGTCTCTTAAATTTATACGATATCAACTCAACTATCCAATTCTGTTCTTGCCAATGTATTTAGCTGGAAATCTACAATGAATATTGAGATTATTATTCAACATTTTAATTTTCATCTGCTCATTGTTTATCCTTCTTTAGTAGCATACGGAATGCTGTTATGATGACCAGAGGCAGTTAATTACTCGCTACTTACTAGGACTACTAAATAAAAATTAATGTTTGTTTGAGCAAGCGACATCTGATTAAACATCTCCCATTATGCCAAACTGTAAATTTAAATTACTAATTGACCTATTATGGTGAAAAGAGAGAGAACGTAATAAAATCTTTATTAGACGTGCAAATTAACGAGGTCGATATTACAAGGAAATTATTGGTAAGTCCTGCTATGCTGAGATCTACTCGGGAGACTGAAGAGCATACAAAGATGTCTACTCTGGAGCCTGAACAGTAGCTAAGATGTCAATGCTGCAGTCTGAACGGCAGCCAAGTGATCTACTCAAAGAATTGGACAAAAGGAAAGAGGCCAACTCAGGAAACTGAACAGCAGCTAAGATGTCTACACTCGAGCCTAAACAACAGCGAAAAGGCCTACTCAAGAAACTGAACATAGGACAAGAGCTCTACTTTGGGAGCTGAACAGCAACCAACAAGTCTATTCAGGGAACTGAACATAGGAAAAGAGGTCTAATCAGGGAACTGGACTTAGGACAAGAGGTCGACTCAGGGAACTGAACAGCAAAGTGAGATATCTACTCTCGAGGCTGAAAAGCCACTAAGATGTTAACTCTGAAGCCTGAACAGCAGCCAAGAGGTCTACTCAAGAAATTGAACAAAGCACAAGAGGTCGACTCAGGGCACTGAACAGCAGCTAAGATGTCTACTTTGGGAGCTGAACAGCAATCAAGAAGTCTACTCAGGGAACTGAACATAGGACAAGAGGTCGACTCAGGGCACTGAACAGCAGCTAAGATGTCTACTCAGAGAACTGAACAAAGGACAAGAGGTCTGCTTTGGGAGCTGAACAGCAGCCAAAAAGTCTACTCAGAGAACTGAACATAGGACAAGAGGTCCTACTAATAAGAAGGCTTTTTCACATAGTGTGCTCCTATTATTCAGTTCATTATTATGCAGGTTAGTGTGGGACTCAGGATAATATTTAGTAATTTTGTCAACTAAACACATTGAAAATCGAACCCATGACTAGGTTTATCAAGTTCAACAAGATCTACGCCTTGAATCATTGTTTAACCTGAGCCCCAAACAATAATTTAGCACGTCTTTAAAAAACCCCGAATTACATCATTGCTTACATGTATATGTGAGTTTTCCGGCCACTGTAAGGTGATAACGAAATTCAGAATAAGAGTTTGTTCGAAAATATTAGTTTCTCTAGTTTCTGAACCACTAAAAATTCATAGAGCAGCTATATTAACGCCATTTTTGTGCTACTAAGGCTAATTAGGACGGGTTATCTACAGGTTACCACCCTTTTCTAACCAGGGTGGGAATTCAGGATTTTATTTATTGAGTTTGCCTCTAAATAATTTCATATTGCCTACATGGGAATCGAACCCATGGCTCAAGGTTAACCAAGTTTATTTAGAGCAATGCCTTAATTCAAATGGCTAGCCTGAGAACCAAAGAATTAGTACGAATACTCCTATTGCGTTACTATATCGTTTACATATTCTTCAATTTTTTTATTTATCAATTTTTGCTAACGTCCTGAAATAATTACATTTATTTTTTCAAGAGTGTCATTTCTTAACAATCCGCCTGCCTTATTAGAAAACATGGCTGACCAACATGATATTTTTGATTTCTGTGTTTTTGAATGAACTGCGAATAATTGAACAAGTTATATTGTAAGTGGAAACAACCTCCTTAGGAGCATTCACTGCAGGATTATATAATTTCATCTAATGTTTTCAAATCAGCTACAAAATAGAAACCTGAAATAAAGATAAAATAAACGTTCAAAAGTAAATTTCAAATTAGTCTATACTGTGATTGTACAATATCAATATGACATATTAACCACATGTAAAGCTTTATCATCTCGCAAGACTTGTCTCATGAACCTTCGTTAAATATCTTAGGGATTTATGAAATGAATACCGATATATTCAAAAGAATATCACAATTTTATTCTCTTCTTTTTTTCATGCAAAATCTTTAATAGATTTATTCATAGAATTTTTAAAAAATAAATATGGTATAACTGTAACAAGACTCTAACAAATTGGTGAAAATCACCAACATAATGAGAATAGGAACTTGAACTCAACCTGCGTCGTACATAATATAATATTAATAGGAGGGAAATTCTGGAAAGTGTGTTATTACTAGCTAAATAACATATATAGAGGAGGAAAATATCATGGCACTAATTAAGCATAAATAATAAACTAAAACAAGTTGGTAGTAGAAAGCGAATAAATGAAAACTCCAGACAAGAGGTCTTAAAAAACTGAAAACTTCAGCTTTAACAATTTTTTTAATAGGACGTGAGCTAAGGAGAACAATTTAAAAATAAAAAAGTCTTAAGGGATGACGAACTAAGACTTCCCACAAACAAAGCTTTTAGAAGGATTTTCTTAAATAAAATCAGCTATTGTGGTCATTCCCATGATGAGTTTATAACAATTTCATCAAATGCCCATCAACCGTACCTAGGAGATAACCAATATGAGATCAGTTAAAAATTATACAGATATATTCTATATGATTTGTCTATCTCAAAAATTAATAGTGATGTTTACATTTTTTTAATAATTTTCAGCCTCCAGTAAAGCCCCCTCCCCCCTATCGGACGTTACTAATAATCCAATATATCATGAACATTCTTATTCCAAGCTACAACACCAAATATTGCTTTCAACTGACCTTTAGTACGGAATATACATGCAAGTATGTTGTATTTAAGATTTGTTAGACCTTTGAGACTTTTAGCTGCCCCTGAGGAAGACTCAAAGAATTTGTGATCAGAGGTTTTACTTAGTGAGTAATCAACTTGACATACATTCCCTGTTAACCCGGAAGGATCTGGAAGGAGTTGTCTCCAGTAGACTAACGGAGGGCATCATTATACATTCGGGGCCCATGGTCAGTTCGCCCTTTGCCATATTTATTACTCATCCTAAGGGGCTGACAGGTGCATATTCTTGCTAAACTCCTGCTAATCCACAAGCTCTGCGACACTACTGTGCTCTAGTAGTGAACTTGTGAACTACTATTCTCCTCCTAACTATTAATAGGTAAATTTAAATGATGTGAACCAAACTCGGAGTAGTCAATTATTAACTCTACACTACCAACGTATATACTTAAATAATTAAGATTGGCAGCATGACAGAACAATGAAATAAAATAATTATAATAATATCATAAATAAATATGTATATGAATATATGATTGAGCATGCTAGCAACTCTTGAGGTCAAAAATTTCTATGAGCAAAGGTTCGACGTGTGATGGGTCGACATTGAGGTAGACTCGGACATATAGTTCGTTGATCCCGGCAAGCTCTGACATCTTGCTTATGAGGTTGGCATATATCTCGTGTGCCTCGCTCAATCTGTACAAGCTCTCCAGGTATCTACGTAGAATTTCAAAATAACGTTCCTGTAAAAGATAATACAAATTAAGTTATTAAAAATAAAAAAAAATTAGAAAACGTTATTTAATAATACTGTTAAGGTCTTCGGGTATTGATCGTGTCTGCATTTTAGTTGCCAAGTGCAGACACGGTCAATACCCGAAGACCTTAACAGTATTAATGACCAGGACCGTGGAAGTCTACGAGTTTATTTGTTATTTAATAATGTTCGAACTTGTTTATTTCTTATTATTAAAAGTATTTGGTACGTTCATGGTAGATATTTTATGTTAAAGACAAGTTGATATTAAATCTATAGTAGCTTATTCTTCTAAAGCTCATATAGGTGCGTAATGGTAACTTGCAATTATTATGGTTTATTGGGATATTTTGTTTTAGTAATTTTTCTGGTTCCTTTGCTTTAGCTAATATTTTCTCTCTAATATTAGAATTTTCTCTCTATTATGAGGCTCTCCGAACCTTCAAAAGTGAAACAAATAAACCAAAAATTGAATCATGGCAAACATTTATTGCAGAACAATGCAAAACTAAACTCTTGGGAAAACCCATACTGAAATGTCTTGTCAAAAAATTGCCTTAGTAAAATTTATCACTCTATTAAATCCGATGCAGGTTACACTAGAAACACTGCCGAAACTGTTCAGGAAATTCTAGATCACTGGTGCCAGTGCAAAAAACTTGCCTAATACTAGTGATATAGGGATATTCTGGACATAGAAATGGCAATAGATATGGTCAAACCTTTCAAAAGACCTGGTCCGAATATGATTGAAGGTGCTGTTATCAAAAAATGCAAAAGTACTCTTTGAGCACTCTGCATGATTTGTATAATAAATGTCTAGAAGAAGGCGTATTTCCCGCTTCATGGGAAAAAGCTAAAATAGTAGCAGTCTTAATACCAGGAAGCAATGGTATTTCTGCCAATTCTTACAGACCAATTAGCCTCCTCCTAATTCATGGAGAAATTCTAGAACGTCTGATATACAAGTCACTGGAACCATTAGTGATATGAGCACAGTCCCCCATCAATTTGGATCGGCCAGATATAATCGTCGGCGGCTGACGCTATTCGTGCTATGCACAATTTTGCCAGTTGCTCTACTCAGAAATATGTGTTTTGCGTTTTCTTCGATGTCGCAACAGCTTTTGATAGTTTATGGTGGCCTTCAATTCTACATGAGCTAAAGAATATAGACTCCCAACAGTATTTATAAATTGTTACTGAACTACCTATAGGACAGGATTCCTTTTGTGAGACTATTTAACCAAAGGATTACTAAACGGGCCCAACGAGGATGCCCTCAAGGCTCAGTACTTGGACCAATGCTTTGGAATGTGGTCATCAACACATTACTAGCAAAATTAGAAGCAACGTCACCACCAAGAGAGAATAGATACCTGTGTTAGTTGTATAGTATCCCTGTTGAGTAGATGAGATCTATTAGGGTCAAAGAGAGCAATGGCAGTGAGTATGCATATAACACGTAGATCGTGCGATGCCCTAGGGTCGAACCCTCGCAGCCAGCTCCTGTACACCTGCACTATGTCCGACTGGCTCGTCTCTCCATACTTCAATACGTCTACCTTGATCCTAGACAGCTCATTCTCCGACAGTGGGATCTGAAATTTTCCTACTATTAAACAACACATTCTCATTTTTTGTTTAAAAAAATAAGTCAATAAAATATTTTTTAAAAACCAAGGAATTTTGGAGAAAAATAGTAGTAATTTCACCGTTGTATGGTTCTATTCTATTTTCTAAATTTCGTTTAGTAAGGAAAGTAATAAGTGATATAAAAGGTACTTGAAAAATTACATTGGTGCTTGATAAATTACATTGATAAGAATAAAGATTACAAAAAGCCATAAATGTATACAATTCGAGATGAAAATGAAATGAACTAAAGTTGTAAAACATTAAATAATTGAAAAGACCAAAAGATTTTTACTTAGTGTTAAGTGACCAAAGAGTAAAGCTAAGCAGCTCAGCATCTACTAAGTAAAAATTCACTCTAATATTGATTATTAAACTAATAATTGAATTAATGTTTAGAAACCATACAAAACTCAAATAATTTACATTTACTATAAATATTGAAAGACTAGCTCAGATACCCGGCTTCGCCCGGGAATTGATTTGAGGCTGAATGGTGATGGTATTTTTTTGGCAAGGCTTTACTTTGCACAATATTTTGACATTTACCCGTCCCAGTATTTAGGGCTAATACCTGTTGTTGGCATTTTTTAATAATAAAATTAATTTTTTATGTAGGTCTTCACTGTCCTCCAAGTTGTCATACTTCATATTTTGTTATAATGTCATATTTCCCGTCTCCTGTGCATTATGCATAGATTTCAGTTATTAAGGACAAAATATTAACATAGATATGAATTTATTTTTCCAGGTGAGGTACCTCATAGTTCAAATTGGAATGAATTGTTGAGCATGTCAATATTTCTACGCAAATTACTTGCTCCACACATTGTTCCTGGAGAAATGTAAAAACAAAAGTTATAATTCGGTATACGAAAAAAGTGTATATAACAAAAGTTACTCTAAATAACAAAATAAACAACTTTTGTTTTGTTCCTATTTGACGAAAAACCAATAGGAAACGAAATATCGCTATTTTTAATTTTTGGCTTCCCCACTCCCGTTCGTCTCAGAGAATATTAATATAGCCTAAAGTCTAAGTTGGGTTAGTAGTAATAAACATACCAAGTTTCATAAAATTCGGTTCAGCCGTTTATGCATGAAAAGGTAACAAACAAACAGACACCAAAGAAACAAAATTCAGTTATGGTGTCTATGACATGTGAAACAAAAAGTTATCGTGAAATTTAGCGGAAAAAAATCAATGTACAGACAGAGGTTACAATTTTATATATATATATATATATATATATATATATATATATATATATAAAATGAGAATAAACCTATTCAAATTATTTAAAACTCATTTTTTTTTAATATGATTTGGAATAAAAGGTCATTCAACGGCATAAAAAAAACTCAAATAATCCTTGAGAAAATGTAAATTTCTGAAGAAAGAATTTGATATATTTTAGGTCCATTGCAAAAAAAAAAAAAAAAAACATTCTGCTTTGGGGTTCATGTTCAGTGCACTTGTGTTATTGAAGTGTATGACGAAATGATTTTGTGTATCCAATGTTAATATACCATTTATATTTCAACCACAGCAAATAGATATATAAAAGTGTACTCACTTTCCGTGCATCATTCTCAGGACTGAAGTTGATAACGCTTATAACTTAGTCCACTGTTATATGTTAGCATGCTTATAAGTTGATAATCCTTATAACTTAGTTTCCTGTTATAAGTTAATATACTTATAAGCTGACAGAAGATTATAAGTTAATAAGTAAAAGGGAGTGTATGCATGAATATGAATATATATATATATATATATATATATATATGGCCCTAAAAATAATAAAGGCTTACAAAACAGTATCTTACGATGCTGTATGAGTGCTTTCCAAAATTGTACGAATTGATCTCATTTCAAAGCAATGCGTAACACAATATTTATTCTTGAAAACTGCAGAAGTAGCGATGAATATGCTCCTGAAAGAATAGAATGCCCTGTGCATTATGCTCAGTGGGTACACCCTGCCCTCTATCCAAAAATTTCTTTCAATCAATCTAACAAAGTGTTGAATTTTACACTGATGGCAGCCGAGATGGAGAAAACGTTGGCTGTGCTTTTGCAGTTTTCGAGAGTGAAAATTTGGTTGACATTCAAAAACTCAAGTTAGGTCGACATTGCACAAATAACCAAGCCGAGAAATCGGCTATTCTCAAAAGCCTACATTATATACAATCACACCAAACAAAATTCAAAGAAATTACAATTTACACTGACAGTAAAATTACACTGCAATCACTAAATAACCATTCAATTCACGACCCTCTCATAGAACAAATTCGACAAACATTAAATTTACTCTACCAACAACAATTTGTTATATGGTGTTGAATATGGATTCGTGGGCATTCTTGAATTTCGGGAAATGAAATTGCTGATAAAGCAGCAAAAGTCAGCTTCTAAATCTTCCGAAATTACAGAATGTTATACAAAAATACCGAAGACACGCTTTAAGCATTTCTTACACACAGACAGCGTAAAGAAATGGCAACAGCATTGGACAGTGACAAATAAAGGACAATATTAAAAGACATTCAATCCCGATATTGCAGAATATTTGATCATTAAAGATGCACCTACTGACTTTCACACAGCACAATTATTAACTGTAAATGGTTCAATTAAAGTGTACCTAACCAGATTTAAACTTGCTAATAACCCATTATGCCCATGTGATTTTACTACTGAATAGACATACACCCATCTCTTACATAAGTGTACAGTACTTTCAAACAAACGGTGCCTTTTAAAAGAATCAGTAATGAAAATAACAAACCGATGGCCTGTTGACGATAGAGGATTTATTCTATATGTGCAAAAAAGAACTGACAAATATTAGAGGTGTTATACCAGAAAATAAGTTATTGAAAAAGCTATTATGGGTAAATTGATAATAATTTAAAATTCCATTTTCCTTTTCTTCATTTAATGTTTTGTTCAATAATGTTTTAATTTATACATTGAAGTTAAGATTAATTTTTTATATTTATATCTTTTAAAATAACAAAAATTGTATATATTGTTTAAAATTTATAATTAATCTACAAATACATGAAATGTACTATATTGTACAGAGTTGGGCAGTAATTAAATACTTTTGTAATTAACTACTTTTTCAACTAATAAATACTAGTTAAGTAATTGCAGCTACAGTTACAAAAAGTGCGTCGCACAGGGGCTGCGTAAACTAAGCAGATTTCCCACGTGAAGTTTTACAGTCCAGAAATCTGCCTAATAACAACTGTAGTGTAAGGGATCTTTAAACCTATTCACAAATGAATAGCTTACGGAAACGGCCGCCAGAGCTCTCGGCAGAATACAAATGCAAATATCTCGGTTAATATTCAAGATAGAGAATAAATGTATAGAACAATATTTATAGTAAATTTAATATGCAATAAGATTGATTCTATACAATTTTTCGATTTGATGCATATTAACAGAGATATTCAGAATATTCAAAATTCCCTCCCACTTGTCCAATTTCAGCCATTAACGAACTTGATCTTTCTTTTTACATAAAACGATTAAATTCCGAGTTTGGTAATGATCAAACAAAAATTGTGACCGCTAGAGCGTTAACATCAGCTATATCTATCTATCTATCTATATAAATACAATTGTGAACGGGCCTCATTTTCGTCATCTCCTGGGTTGGATCGATGGACATTTGAAGCAATTTTTCGAAACTCGCGTCATGAGTACGACTTCAATAGCTGATTTCCCTTAAGGGAAATCTGCTTAAATGTAATTGGTAACTATAGTTGCATTTTCTTGGTTTCGTAATTACAATAATTGTATTTGGTATTCTAAAAATCCAACTACCAATTGAAATAAAAAGTAGTCATAAAAAGAATTACAAATAGTAGTTGTAATTGTAACTGTAGTTATTGAGTAATAATTATATATAGATCAGCTGTTTTTTACATTCCAAAGAGCGAATATATTTTGATCGCCTCTATATAAATATTAACATTGGTGGTGGTGTGGAGTGGATCATCTGAGACGAGCCTTGTTCAATTGGTGCAGAGAATATGTGAGAAGAACTGAAGGTGGTTGCTCCTATCAGCACACTCTTGTTGCGGGGATCACCTCTTGTCACTCTCTCTGTCTTCTATATCTGTTATCTCGGCGAAGAAAAGATGTTTGAAACAAATTACAATGGTGGCAGTGAATGTGATAGTGAGGATGAGAATCCTTATTTTTTGGTTCAAAGCAGTAGAGCGATTATTCTCTTTTGCCGCGATGGCAAACACCCCAAAATAGCCGGTCTTACAAAAATTCTGAGTTAGGAGTAATTTTAATGGCTAATTTGTTTCAATTTTAATGTTTAAAAGTATTATTTAATTTCATTCGTCTCGGGAAAGTATAAAAAGTAATATAAATATGTTTTTCGTTAGTTTTCATTTATTTGTATTAAAATTATTTTCAGTTATTATAATAATGTAGTATACGTAATATAATACACTTTTGAATATAAAGACAATGAATGTAGTTATTTCTGAACAGCCTCAACTACTACAGTCAGTGTTTAACACAGTTTTTTAAAGTAACTACCCAAGTAACTGTAATTGCAACTACAACTACAGTTAAAATTACTAACTGTAGTTGTTTTTGGAACTACTGATTTTCTCAACTACTAACTGTAGTTGTGAAATTTCAATTACAATTGCTTTAGTTGAAAAATGTAGTCGCCCATTATCAATATCTAATTATATTAGAAGTTGTAAATGTAACTATATTTACATACATGCAACTGATGCAGTTAATACTTGTAACTTTAATTTACAATTTTGCCCAACTCTGATATTTTACATGTAGGACTTAAACTCCCTCTCTCAAGTCTTACTTCATCCAGGAAATAAATAAAATAAAATATTTTTATATATATATATATATATATATATATATATATATATAAAATTGTAACCTCTGTCTGTACATTGATTTTTTTTCGCGAATTTTTGCGATCGACTTTTTGTTTCACAATGTCATAGGAACAACCATAACTGCATTTTGTTTCTTTCGTGTGTGTTTGTTTGTTTGTTACCTTGTCTGCATAAACGGGCTCTGCCGCTGAACTGAATTTTATGAAACTTGGTATGTATATTACTACTAGCCCAATTTAAACTTTAGGTTCTATATAATATCCTCTGAGACGAACAGGAGTGGGGGTTATAAGGAAAGCCAGAAATTAAAAATAGCGATATTTCGTTTCCTATTGGGTTTATCGCTAAATATGAACATAACAAGACTTGTTTATTTTGTTATTTAGAGTAACTTTTATTATATACACTTTTTTCGTATACCGAATTATAAACGAGATATACGCTAAAACCTATAGCGGAAGTGAACAATTTTATTTGGGACAAAAGACCCAACCGAAATAAATAAAACTCGGTATGTGTATTAGCACTAACGCTTTTATTATAACAAGCCATACCAACATTTCTAGGGACGGGCAGGAGTGGGGGTTGTAAGGGAGGCCTGAATTTAAAAATATGAACATAACTAAAGTTTTTTATTTTGTTTTTAAGAGTAACTTTTGTGATATTCATTTTTGACTTTTAACAAAGTATAAACGAAAAAAAAAAATAACTATATAATTGGGCACTAAAGATTGAACCAAACTTAACAAAACTCGGTTTATGTCGATTAGCATTAGTTCTTTCCATGATTATAGGCTATATTAAAATTTTTAGGTTAGAATGGGAGTGGGGTTTATAAGTGAGGCCTGAAATAAAAATTCGCGATATTCATTGTCTATTTTGTTTTTTCGAAAAACATGTGTGGAGCAAGTAATGTGCGTAGAAATATGATATGCTCAACAATTCAATCCAATCTGAACTATGAGGTACTTCACCTGGAAAAATTAATTCAAATCTATGTTAATATTTTGTCCCTTAATAACTGAAATCTATGCATAATGCACAGGAGACGGGAAATATGACAATTTGGAGGACAGTGAAGACTTACATAAAAAATTAATTTTATTATTAACAAATGCCAACAACGGGTATAAACTCTAAAACACTGAGATGGGTACATGCCAAAATATTGTGCAAAGTAAAGCTCTTGACAAAAAAATACCATCGCCATTCAGCCTCAAATCAATTCCAGGGTGAAGCCGGGCATCTGACCTAGTATATATATATATAAAAACCTGTACTCACTTTCCATACATCCTTCTCAGGGTCGAAGTTGATAACGCTTCTTAGGAGCATCATCTGGGTGCATCCCTGCTTGAGGAGGGCGAGTTGGTCAGACTGGGGAAGAGATCGGAAACCCCACACCCTCTTGCACATCTTGATCAGCCTCCTGATTGCTATCGACGTTAGGTTTATCACATCTATCAGGCTCTCCGAACCAAATTTCTAAAAACAATTCCAAACGAGATTTTCAATGTAGCTCAATATTTCACATTTTCATAGTAAAACAATTTCAGTAACAATTCAATTTTAAAGATTTGCCCTGATGGAAATCAGCTATTGAAGTTGCACTCCATGATGCCATTCTCGAAACATTTCCTCTAATGTCCATTGATCCTAACTAGGAGATGACAAAAATTAGGTCTGTAAAAAACACACATCCGCACACATGCTTGTGCATACATACACACACACTTTTCTTGTGCTGCTCTAGCAGCTGCTTTTCTTTTCTTTCTTTTTTTTGTTTGCTACCAAAATTGATGTTTAAACGTTTTATGTAAAACTATAGATCAAGTTTGTTAATGGTTGAAATCTGACGAGAAGGAGGGGAGGGGGTTTAGAGGGGAGAAATTTTGAAAATTCGAAATATCTCTGTTACTATACGTCGATCGAAAAATTGTATTAAAACAATCTTATTGGAAATTAAATGTACTATAAATATTGTTCTATTAATATTTTCCGTATAATGAGTATTTACCGAGATATTTGGATTTTATAGTTTTCTGCTTTCAGTAAACGCCCACTCCTACTAGTGTCATATTAATAATAAGCTGTTATATCATAACCGACTACCATAGACCACTTCATTACAACATTAAATACCAAATATTGTTTTCAACAAAGCATTATTATACGAGATACAAACAAATACTTTTTGTAGACCTCCCCCCCCCCTTCTTTTGTTCTTAGATTACTAAATTTTTAGTGATTCAGGTAAAACTTATTCTAATTCATTGTAAATTATAGCACTAGCTGAAGTAAATAGTTCTCAATAATATTAATATGTTATATTTTTTGATATAATTCGGTAATTATTTTTCTTTCCGGTGAGAGGTTAGCTGACCTGTTTGATTACATTATAGACACTTCCCGTTGGGAGGGGAAAGATTTCTTATTACCGTTTGTATTTATTCACTTAATATTCACGGTGGTGTTGTGTTACCAGTATGTAGGTTTATCTATTATTATACTTCACGAGGGAAATTTGCTTAGTTTACGTAGCCCCTGGGTGACTGACTTTTTTAAAAACCATTTTAAATTGTTGAATTTATAATTGGAGTTTAATGTTTTGTTATTTTATTTTTGTTTAATTTTATTTGTTCTGTTTTTACTTGTATTTAATTTTTATTTGTTAGGTTCAGTTTTTTTTTATAATTTTGTTTTTATTTTACATAGTTAAATTTGAGCCAAATAACCTAGGTGCTCCTGAGAAATTAAATAAATGATTACTTTGAATTCTTCGCCTATTCCCGGTATATTGTCCATTTCCTGATTGAGGGGAGCGTCGAGGTCCTTTGTAGAGGCAACCAGCTCACCCAGGATCATCTTGTCCTCCGAAGAGAGAGGGGTGCTTTGCATCTCTCGATCTCTAAAATCAAAAATATAATATATTCATAAAAAAAAGATACTATATTTGGGAGAAAAAAAAATGTCACCAAAACAGGTGTAGTTAACTTGATATTATGAGGAGAAAATGACTTCAAAATTTTTAAACCTTTTAACAGACTTCCCTTTAACCTTTATAAGGTAAGGACCGCTATAGTGGCCACCTACCACTCTCTTTCAAACTAGTGCTGAGAGTACTGCTAATAGTTGCAAGGGTGCCCACTAGATGTCAGGAGAAAATGAGGAATTATTCCTGAATGTTAGAGCCCCCTTCCCTTGCCCATTCCAGCTACTTGCTCAGTTAGAACTGATTTGGACACTCACAGCACATTACCTGTTCTCACCTACAGTCTTCTGATTTTACTCCACTAAAAAGGAATGCAATACTTTACTAAGATATTTTTGATCATGTTTCACTATACATAAATTAATAATGTTTCGCCACTTGCGTGTTTTATGTCAAGTAATTAAAAAAACATGGCTCTGCCCCTCCATTTTTACCATATGGGAAATCAGGAGTATTTATTTTTCATTTGCTTATAGTATTTTTTTTTTACGATGTTTACAAGTTAAACAATCAAATTCGACATTATAACTAAATTATATTTTATACCAGTTAAATATGTTCAAATACGTTTATTAGAGTGCTGGAGGAGGAGACAGGTAGGTCAGTCGGTAATCACCGGGCAGACCTACGTAGGAGATAACTAAAAACTCAGTCATGCAGGGGCTGTGTAAACAAAGCTGATTTCCCACATGCTGGTATAACAAACTTGTGATCTTATCTCACCACACATTCTCTATTTATATTTAAATAACCGATGAGTAGAAAGGGGTAGGGGGAGGTGGTTGCTGCAGAAAACAAGAAAGTACAAATAACTCTCTTAATAATTGAGTTACGAAATAATGCATAGGTAATTCTGAGCTATTATCTGGTTAACTTCAATTCCCTCCATACTGTAATATTACATTAGTGTAGTGCTGAATATTAATATTCAGTCCTAATTATGTGTCGGAAAACGAAAATATATTAATAAACGTACTTCAGTAGTCGCCTGGCTCATGAACGACGCGAGGTTGCTCGTCCTCGCCATTGTAGATCTGACCAATCGCCCTAAAAATGTGATATACTCTTGTTTTATACTCAGAGTACTTTCTCTTAAAGAAGAACTCCGCCAAATGACCGATAAAGTGGTGTTTTGTATTGCCGTACCAAGGTACGTTTCCACTCACTTCCCTCCACAAACGTTCTATGTGCTGTGTGTACGCACCAGCGTCAGGGTCTACTAAGTTGTAGGTGTGGTTGACAGTGAAGTGGGAATAACCTTCAAATTGTAGACAATTGTACGAGCGCCAACAGTCACTAATAACAGTTGTCCCAGGAAGAATGTGTTTCTTGATTATTGGCAGCAGTTCGGCATGTCCTCGTTTTTGTACGGCAATCAGAAAACATTTTTTAGACTCCCGTTCAAAACCACCGAAAACCCCTTCACCTTTTATAATTCGACCACAATTATATTTACGTTTTCCTATTTTTGCTTAGTCTATTTCAACAGTCTTACCTGGCCCTCCGATCACTTGAGATTCCTCACTACAAACAACTATGCACACTTCCCTTAAATAATTACTTTAGTCTACAACGGCGTGATCTGACGGGTTTAATTCATTTTT
Organism: Riptortus pedestris; assembly: GCA_019009955.1. NCBI lineage: Eukaryota > Metazoa > Arthropoda > Insecta > Hemiptera > Alydidae > Riptortus > Riptortus pedestris. The sequence goes on from CM032231.1 coordinate 148,594,061, forward strand.
CATGAAATCATAACGAGAAGGCTTATGCAAGGCCCAATAGACGACAAAACGGCATATAGTTTTCTTACTTAAATTATGATTTTCAAACCAACTATTTTTTTATTGAGACACTGATTTCTTACACTGTTTTTTAATTTTTTTCCTATGCTTATATACTGTTTCCATGTATTTGTGACAGTTAAAATTATGTTTGTCTGCGTTTAATGTCATATAATTACCACACGCAGGGCATCTCTTATTTCGGGGCAAAACACCGTGCTCGTACAAAAAAGTATCCAATTTTTCGGAATCCTCTGACAATACTGCAAATGTTAAAACTGTATTATCATATCCTCTGCAGAGAAACGGATTATCACAAGCCGACATCACGCACAGAACTGACCGACCGCAACTATCAGGATTCGCAACGTATGGTGTGGACTTTGATCCCATTATCGCTCCTTATCTTGGCATTTCACGTTTCCAATGTCTAGTTTTGCATTATATCGCTGTATTTTTATACCAACTACATGATATTAGATTAAGGAGGGAATTGAAGTTAACAGATAATAGCTCAGAATTACCAATGCATATAACAACAATTGTAGAGCACCAATAGTTCAACAAGATTGGATCTATAACACTTTATGATCCTACTCATAATAACGGAAATATTTTTGAATATTCGAATCTCCTCCCCCCCTAAACACCAACTATTCCAGGTCCGATTTCCATGATAACAATTATGGTCTATAGTGTTGACTGAAATGGTTAAATATTCCGTATAGAATAAATTGAATAAACATTTTCGAGTAAAGAATGAAAAGTTTTAATTGTTGACATCATCACATGTGTCGTGTCATATTAACAATAAGCTGTTATATCATGTAGCATTTTATTCAAAGCATAAATACCAAATATTGTTCTCAAGGAATTTATACTTTTTGAGATAAATGGAAATATGAGGAACACGTGTGAAATCTGTTTAATTAACAAAGCCGCTGCGTGACAGACTCTCCCCCCCCCCCAGAATAAGGCTTTTAATGTCTATGTTATTGTAAGTCGGATCAAAAATTGTTATAAAACCGATCTTGTTGTAACTACCGATTCTCTACTATAGTTGACATGCAGTGGTCTCGAACCTACCGATTTTTCGGTATTTCTACCGAAATGGACTCTGTACTACCGAAATACCGAAATGCAATGATTTTTCCACGATTTCAGAAAATACATGGAAATTCTCCTGATTTTTCTACCGATTTCACAATTTTGTGTTGGCAACCCTTTTCATTTATGTTGAATGTTGCGGGGAATCACCTTACAGCAAGTATGAACGAGCAGAGTTATTTCGGATTGATACAGAGTGGCGCATTCTAAGAAATTGTGATCAAATGAAAACATTTTCTGATGAAGTAGAACTAATTTGGAATGAAGTAAGTTTGCTAAAGCGTGACGACTCAAATGTTTCCCTTGTTAACTACTTTTATATTTAATATTTTATGAGAGCATATTTTCTCAAATTAATATTATGAAAACAAAGCAGAGAAATAGGCTATCTGCTGAGTCAATCACTAGCCTACTGCATTCAAAACGACTTTTCATGGATGCTAATTGTTATGACTTATAAATTAATTTAAAAATGACTGCAGCTATGGCCAAAGAATATTGGTGCAATCCGAAACATTATAAAAAATAATTTAATTTGTTAGATTTCCATTTTTGTATGGAATTTGTTTAGCTTTCAAAATCTCTAAATTTCCAGTTTTTGTATTTAAAATATAAGTGTGTTAGATGTAAGTTAGTAGGTACGCTGATTTTTACGTTATTATATTTTTATATTGTAAGTAGATTTTATGTTAAACCTCATATTTTTATGTTATTATATTTTTATGTTCAAAATTGGTTTTTATGTAATTGTAACATAATAATAAGTGGATTTTTTTGTTAAATAAACGAATTTGATTGAAAATTGTATTTTTTTTTTGTCATATACCGATTTTAGGTACAAATGTACCGATTTTAGTTGGTAGATCTACCGATTTCGCTCATTGACGTTCGAGACCACTGTTGAAATGTACTCAAATATTAAATGAGTTATACATGCTTTCTTGTTTTCAGCCTTCAGTAAACCCTCACTACTACTTATTGAATTGTTAGTTAGAAATAGAGAATATATGGTAAAACGAGATTACTAGTGCGCCATCCCAGCATGAGAGAAATCTGCTCAGTTTGTGACAAACTTTCTCCTTTTACAAGTGGTTTTGACACAAGAAATGGATCAGTTGAGTGACTTTTCAAGTGGGAAGGGTGGTTTAGAGGGGAGATTTTCGAAAATTCAAAATATTTCCGTTACTGTACATCGGATCAAAAAATTGTATAGAACCATTCTTATGGCAAATTAAATTTACTATAAATATTGTTATATACATTTATTCTCTATCTTGAATATTAACCGAAATATTTTCATTTTTATTAAATCTGGGTGGCTAACGGACGAGAATGAAATTTCTCTATTATAAAACTTCACTTGGGAAATCTGCTTAGTTTACGCAGCCCCTGCGTGATGGACTTTTTTCAGTTTTCAGCATTCAGCAAATCCCCACTTCTGCTCATGTATAAAACAACATAAACTTCTGCTCTGTTATTTAATAACCACTTTATTCTAAGCTTAAATACCGAAAGTTGTTTTCAAGAGATCTTTATTATATGAGACCCTTTTGGGGCTCAGGTTAGCCATTCGAGTTAAAGCGTTGACCTTTATCTCACATGGTAAAGCTAGAGTGGCGAGTTCGATTCTTGCCTGGGCAAAGGAAATTATTTGTGACGAAATTCATTAAATATCGTCCTAAAATCCCACCCTGGCTAGAAAAGGGTGGTAACCTGTAGATAACCCATCCCGATTAGCCTAAGTTGCAAAAAGTGGACGTTAATAAATAATAATAATATTATACGAGTTACGTCCATATATGTTCTGGTGACCCCCGCCCTTGTCTTAAGTTGTTTGACTACTAAAATTTGATTGATTGAGATAAAAATTATTCTGATTCATTATAAATTACAGTACTAGATGTAGTAAATAGTTTTCAATAAAATTATGTGTTATATTCTGATAAATTCCACAAATTGTTTTTCTTTACAGTGTAAGGTTGACAGACCTGTTTGTATATAATTGACGCTTCCCGTTGGGAGTTTGTTAAAATTGACTGAAATATTTCTTATTACCGTTTGTATTTATTCATAGTGGTGTCGTATTACCAATATGTAGATTTATGTATTGTTAAGATTCGCAAGGGAAATCTCCTTAGTTTACGCAGCCCCTGTGTGACGGATTTTATTCAAATTATCAAATGATTAGACTAGCTTCACCAGAAACATTCTTTAAATGTATGCTAGCCGCTTGGAGTAAGGCATATTTCACCTATTCTATCTATTTCCATCATTATATTGATTTTGGTCATACATTACCCAAGTGCTAGTAATTACTGGAGTACTTACCCGTTGGGCGAACCACCATGATTAGGAGGTAGGAGCTGGCAGCCTAGGAGCGAGCATGGACATCGGCAAGGAGGGAACTCGGTCTGGCAGGAAACGTCACAGCTCGCCTTTGCTAAGCTCGATGAAACTAACTGCAACACACCCAACTTTATAGTCTTATATAATAACAAAGTACGTTTATTTGAGGTATTGACAAAATAAATTGCAAATTCTTTCTTAGCCCACTCTGGGAATATAAATAAATGAGAAGGTAGCGACAGACATTTATAAACTCAATAATCCGATTCATACTTAGAACTATCATATAAGAGTAAAACATAACATCATTTGTCATAATATGCATTTATTAAAAACACTTGAATAAGTACTAACAAAATTAATAACTCCCGCTATAGTTTTAGTGTATATCCCATGTTTACTTCATTTTACAACAAAAGTTAATCTAAATAACAAAATAAACAACTTTAGTTATGTGCAAGTTTGCCGAGAAACTAATAAGAAACGAAATATCACAATGTTTCATTTCAGGCTTCCCTTATAATCCCCACTCCTGTCCGTACCTAGAAATTTTAATATATCTTATAATCAGGGAGGTTTTAATACTTCATTGAGTTCAGTTCAGTCTTTTATGCCCTTTAAAATTGTTGACTCCCGTTATAGTTTTTAGCATATAACTCATTTATACTTAGATAAATGACAAAAGTGTGTATAACAAAAGTTACTCTAAATAACAAAATAAACAACTTTTATTCTGTGCATATTTGCCGAAAAAGCAATACAAAACAAAATATTGCTATTTTTAATTTCAGGCCTCCCTTATAACCGCCACTCCTGTTCGTCTCAGAGAATATTAATATAGCTTAAGTTGGGTTAGTAGTGATATACATATAAGTCTCTTTTGAGCAAAGTTCCTCAACATTTATAAAACACGTAATTCTTTAATAGATTCGACTAATAATAATTATTATATTAATAGATTTTATGAAATGTATTAATAGATTTTTGAGCTAATTTTATTACAAATTTATCATATATATATATATATATATATATAAAATTGTAACCTCTGTCTGTTGATTTTTTTCGCGAAATTTCACGATAACTTTTCGTTTCACATGTTGTAGACACCATAACTGCATTTTGTTTCTTTGTTGTCTGTTTGTTTGTTTGTTACCTTTTCACGCATAAACGGCTGAACCAAATTTTATAAAACTTGGTATGTATATTACAACTAACCCAACTTAGACTTTAGGCTATATAAATATCGAGTATAAACGAGATATACACTATAAACTAAAGTGGGAGTCAACTATTTTATTGGGCGCTAACGATTGAACCTAACTTAACAAAACTCGGTATATGAATTATCAATAATTCTTCCATGATTATAAGCTATATTAAAATGTTTAGGTTAGAACGGGAGTGGGGGTTATAAGGGAGGCCTGAAATAAAAATTCGCGATATTTCTTTGTCTATTTGTTTTTCGACAAACATGCACATAACAAAAGTTGTTTACTTTGTTATTTAGATTAACTTTTGTTTTATACATTTCTCCAGGAACAATGTTTGGAGCAAGTAATTTGCACAGAAATATTGATATGCTCAGAAATTCATTCCAATTTGAACTATGAGGTACCTCACCTGGAAAAATTAATTCAAATCTACGTTAATATTTTGTCTTTAATAACTGAAATCTATGCATAATGCACAGGAGACGGCAAATATGACAATATGGAGGACAGTGAAGTCTTACATAAAAAATTAATTTTATTATTAACAAATGCCAACAACGGGTATAAACCCTAAACATTGGGATGGGTAAATGTCAAAATAGTGTGCAATATAAAGCCTTGCCAAAAAAAATACCATCACCATTCAGCCTCAAATCAATTCCCGGGCGAAGCCGGGTATCTGAGCTAGTAATAGTATAAATGCTATTTAATAATATGTAAATAAATTAATACACTATTCACAAAAATATATTACGTACCCTATTATGTATTGTCAACATTTAATGGAAGTATATGCATTTCACTTCATATCATAATAATAAGGATGAGAGTGTATATAACCTGATCCTGATTGGGAAGGTTATCGTTTTTCCTCCGCCTCTTCCTCTCCTTGTCCTCCTCGCTCATGATGAGTTCTCGCTTCATCCCAACTTGAAGGCACTTGTCGAGCCTGCATTTCTGGCAGAATCTCCGTGTGAGTGACGTTATCTCGCACGAGCCCTTGAACGGGCACCGCAGCTCCTGCACATGTATTCGATTAGTATTCAAAAGTAGTTTTATTTGCTTCAATAAAATATATGAAGTATTGCAATTGCAGTAATCAGATTTTGACGTAATTACCCCTTCCGATCTTCCCATAACCAAAAAATGAGTAAACTTAGAACGGTGAAATTTCATATTTAGGACTGCTGTACATTCTAGTTGCACACCTTCCCCAATATAATTTATGATTTAAGAAATAATACTATTCTTAGTTTTCCATTTCAGTATTTAATAAGGTATATTATTTCTAAAGAATAGTAAGCATGATCAAAGTTTCTCATTTTGTATTTTTATTTCAGTTTTGTTTTGTTTTTTTTATTTAGAATTATAAACTTATTAATAAGAAATTTCAAAAGTACTTTAATTTACTCTTAAGTAATGAACTAAGTTTGGAATTGAATATTGGGTCAACCTTCCTTTTATTAAAAAATAAGCAATAATTAAAAGACCATTATGAAGGAGCAGCGAAAACTAAGCAGATTTCCGATGTCCTGATATGACAGTATTAATCTTATCTCGCCATATATCCTCTATATCTAAATAAAAATCTGATGAGTAGAATTAAGGGTTTACAGAAGGCTGAAACAATAAAATACGAATAACTCATGAGATAATACATGACAAACAAATAAATGTATAGAGCAATAATTGCAGAGCATCAGTATTTTAATGAAATTCGTATTACACAAGTTTTCCTTCCAACTTATAATAAAGGAGACATATTTGAATTTTAAGCCCCTTCCCCCCAACCCTATTTCTGGTGTGATTTTAGTCATTAACGTATATGAACATTAGAGTTGAATTAAATGTGTAAATATTGAGCATAGTACAGATCAAATAAACATTTTTGAGTCAGGACCGGAAAAAACTAATTGATGATTTGATCATACCGTGTATTTGAATTTATCTCACACAGTAAAAGCTCAATATTTGGTATTTAAGCTTCGAATAAAGTGGTTCATGATATAAAAGCTTATTGTTAATTTGGCACGTATAGGAGAGAGGGTTTACTGAAGAATATATTTATTCTTAATATAACATGAGTAGGGGTCGCGGTCAACTGAAGGCTAAAAACTAAAAAATACAGATATCTCCGTTGATAATCAAATGAAGTGAAAAAATACATATAACAACATTTATAGAACACTAAATTTTCAATAAGATTGGATATATATATTTTTCCTATGTAACTAATAATAACAAAGATATCTCTAATTATTGAAGTTTCCCCCCTTTAACCCCTTCCCACATTGGTCTGATTCAAGCCATTAACAGACTTGATCTTTATTTTATTATTACATAAAACGAGTAAATATCGAGTTTGGTAACAAAAATTCAAACAAAAATTGCGACCATTAGAGCGTTAACCGACAAATATATATTTTAATGTATATGACAAACGTCATAATCCGTCAGGATCAATACCATTTTCATTAAGAGCATAAACCACTGCATTTGAACTGCAGTAACCAAAAATAATTACTTTTCACATACTCCTGGTTATTTTTTAAAAAAAAATTAATAAAGTTTAAATGAAATGAGCAGGTTTGGCAAAAAAAAAAAAAAAAGCACCTATTAAAAATCTGTCAAGCAGGGACTGTGTAAACAAAGCAGATTTGCCTCGTGCTGGAATGACACGCTGGTCATCAATAGCTGAGATACTATGAATTTTTGAATCCCATCATTTCCTTAGTTGAATTTCAGCCATTAGTAAGTATAATCTTTAGTTTAAAAAGTCCGCCATGCAGGGGCTGCGTTAGCCAAGCTGATTTGCCACGTGCGCCTCAAAACTTAAAAGTTCAATGAGAACAATATTTGGTATTTAAGCTTCAAATAAAGTGCTTCATAACATAATAGAATATTGAAAATATGAGATGAGTAGGAGTGGTGCTTTACTGAAGACCGAAAACTAAAAAATGCAAATATCTCAGTAAATAATCGTGAAAAAATATACATAACAACATTTATAGAACATTATATTTGCAATAAGATTGGTTTTATACAATTTTTCGTTCCGACCCATAATAACGGAGATATTAGGAATTTTTGAAATTCTCCCCCTCTAAACCCACCCCCCTCCCACTGGTCCGATTTCAGCCATTAACAAACTTGATGTTTCTTTTTGTATAAAACGATTACATATCAAGTTTGGTAACGATAAAACAAAAATGCAACCGCAAGGGCGGTAACAGTCAAATATATATACAGTTTTGAATGGACCTTATTTTTGTCATCTCCCGGGGAGGATCGATGGGCATTTGAAGAAAAATTTCGAAAATCGCGTCATGAGTACAACCTCAAGAGCTGATTTTCCCTAAGGGAAATCTGCTAAAAAACAGTTAAATACCGATTATGGTATTGATCAAATAAACATTTTCGAGTATAGAACATAAAGCTTTTATTTATGAAGTCACTCAACATATTTACGTATATCTCATCTAATAAAAGTGTGTTGAAAGCAATACTCAGTATTTAAACATAGAATACAAGTAAGAGATGTTATGATATATTAGCTTGTAAGCGTGAGATGAGTAGAAATGTGGGTTTACAGATGGCTAAAAACCAAAAAATACAAATAGCACGCCATTCCAGATATAAAAAGCATTTATAAAATGATGCTTTGAGTACAACCTCAGTAGAAGAAATCTGTTAGAAAGTTTCAACTCGAAAAGAAAATTACTAGTATTTTTATTAGAGAAACTTAAGACATTTTTAAAGTTTCATAATGAATATTCAAATTGAAGCGTTGCTAGAAAAAACCCCATTAGTCAAAAAAACTGAAAAATGAGTTTGAGATGCCATTATGTAGTGTACAGTGTTACTCATATACTGATACAATCGAAATTGTCCAAAACAACTCTGGTTGGACTGTTTCTGGAGTTAAAAATACGGCAATTCAGCAAAAACCCTACTAGTAAGGAACGCTCTGCCAAAGGCCGTTCTCCAACTTACTGACTAGCTGGGCCATGCTGCAGCAAGGAGTTGCAAACGTCACTGCAGCAGCCGATTCACATTAACTGAACTACCAAACTGACAACGATCACAACAGTGATGAAGGTGAAGATTGGTTTTTCCAAAGTTATTGTACACGTCATTCAACATTGTGCTTTATCATTTTTTTTCCATTGTTCATTTTTCTTGTTACAATTATTAAATCAAATAAACAAACAAATTATTATGCAGAATACTATTTCTTCTACCTGATCGTGTTATCTATATGATAGTTGACTTTTATGATTTTGTAGAATTCCACCAAAAACCCCATTAGTCCAGAACATTTTTCTTCCCTATTGAAAAAGGATATATTTGATCAACTGTAAATTAGAATAGATAACATTCCTGATCCCCAAGGAGTTTATGAAAAAAATATCAAAATTGTCCTCCCTCGTGGAATGGAAATAAATGTTTTTTTTTTTTTTAAATTGACGAAAAAAGTGTTTTTTTGACTAGTGGGGTTTTTGTTAGCAAGCCTTCAATTGTTTCTAATGAGGATATAAACCTCTTAAATAGAGGCATTACACAATAGTTGTTGTTACTATTGTTACCTTGTTAACAGCTACTTTGAGCATTACCTTGTTGGCAGATTGTTGTATTCCGTAGTGTTTATAACACAATTTACATGATCCATGTTAAAATACATTCTTACAAACAAACACTTGCTATCAGAAGACAAATGTCAGCATATTTTTAGCCGTGGGGATAATCTGGCACATTACGCAAATTCCCATGATATACTGAGGCATCAATTACAAGGCCAATAACAATGGTCTAAAAAGCCATGAGATATAAATGTACTGACCTTATCTTTCATAGCATTCCTCCTGAAAAATGCTTTACACGACTCGCAGGTAACAGCATTAAAATTATATCCTAAAGCTTGATCGCCACACACAGAACACGTTTTTGTCTCTCTTTTAGGCTCATTTTCATCCACGCTCATTTTCATTTTAAACAGCATCCAATGGCCGGCTAAAACACATCAACTGGAACAAAATGTCACAAAATTGGTGAATACTCGAGAGCTAATAAAATAATAAAAAATACAAATAAAAAACCTGACACTCTGAACTAAACTGATAAGCAGACAATGATAACGAACTCATTAGCAATTCCAATCAACTTAATATTTACAATTGAACACGAAATAAAATAAAACATAATACCATGTAATACCATCCAAAAAAAGGTCAAGTAGCACTTGTCACCACTGAACATGCTTGATAAATGAAACATTCGATTAAAAATTCGTACAACCTTGAGCAAGTTAATTAATGTAAAATTATTCAATCAGATAACGTAATAATAAGAATAAGTAAATAAAGATATTGACAGCAATTTTATATTTCTTAAACTAAGTACTTAAAGAGATATCATTTATGATAAATACACAGAACTCACATAAAACTCTTCTCGTAAAAATATAACCGTGGATATTTGAGTTTCTCCATAATTATTGGAGTCTAAAAGATGACGAAAACTTGAAAAGAGTTTTAATCAGTTAAATGAATAGTGGAGGACAAATCCATCCTTATCAACAGGTCGGGGGAGGTTCATCATTTATGATAAGGAGAGGTTCCTTCATGACGTTGAAAATAGTCAGCAAAAGGTAACAATGACGTCATTCAAATACATTCCAACAGACGAATAATTTAAACCGTTTTAGCCAATCATACACAATTTCTACAAGTTTAATTTATTTACTACTAGCTAAGGTACCCGGCTTCGTCCTGGAAAACATTTGAGGCTGAATGGTGATGGTATTCTTTTGTGGGCTTTACTTTGTACAATATTTCTACATTTTCCGGCTCAATGCTTAGGATTTACACACGAGTTCCGGCGTGCTAGGGATATTTTAATAATAAAAGTATTTGTTATGTACTACATTGTATTCAACACACAATATTTTTATATTACCCGTTTCCTGTTCATGTATTATATATATATATATATATATATATATATATATATATATATATATTATACCCTATATGGGAAATCCTAGGTCGTACTCATGACGCGATTTTCAAAAAAATTTCTTCAAATGTCCATCGATCCTACCCAGGAGAGGACGAAAAATGAGGTGCGTTCAAAATTATATATATATATTTGTCTTGTTAACGCTCTAGCGGTCGCAATTTTTGTTTGATCGTTACAAAACTCGATATTTAATTGTTTAATGTAAAAAGACAGATCAAGTTCGTTAATGGCAGAAATCGGATCAGAGGGAGGAGGGGTTTAGAGGTAGGGTTTTTGAAAATTCGAAATATCTCCGTTACTATACGTCGGATCGAAAAATTGTTTAGAACCTATCTTATTGAAAATTAAATTTACTATAAAATATTGTTACATTCGTTTATTCTCTATCTTGAATATTAACCGAGATATTTGCATTTTTCAGTATTCAGCAAACCGTCACTTCTACTCATGTTACGTAAACAATACTCTGCTACATAATAAATCACATTAATGGAAGTTTAAATACCAAAAATTGCATTCAAGAGACCTTTATTATTCGAGATTCATGCAAATATGTCCTGGTGACTCCCCCCCCCCATTTAAAGTTTTTGTACTACTAAAATTTAATTGATTAAGATAACAATTATTCTGACTCATTATTAATTACATTACTAGATATAGTAAATAGTTCTCAATAAAATTAATATGTTATATTCTGATATATTTCAGTAATTGTTTTTCTTTCCGGTGTGAGGCGGGCAAACCCGTTTGTTTACATTTCTAGCCTAACGCTTCCTGTCGGCAGGTTATTGAAATTGGATGAAACATTTCTTATTTCAGTTTGTATTTATTCACGGTGGTGTAGTGTTACCAGTATGTAGATTTATCTATTACTAAACTTCACGCGGGAAATCTACTTAGTTTACGCAGCCCCTGCGTGACGCACTTTTTATAATATGCTTGTACTATTTGCAAGTTATAAGATTTGTTCATAACTATTTATATATATTTTTTTTTTAATACATTTTTCAAATATCGTTGAACCTCAATAGTTGATTTTTATTGAGGGAAATCTGCTAACAACGTGTAATGAGTACATCCTCAACAGCTGATATCTCTTAAAGGAGTTCTGCTAATAGTATGAAACTTTATATAAATAGAATACTTCAGACTTGACTCATACCTATAGTCGAAAAGTCAAAGATAAAAACATTTTTCTAAACAATGGAGTTTAATAACGATTTGCACTCAATAGCGATACACTGCGAGGCCACGTGGAGTCTGCAAGCTAAGTGGATTTCGCACGTGCTGGAATGACTGGGCGGTGACGTCATATACAGATCTATTCTCTGTTAGCATATTTCCCTCAAGGGAAATCAGCTATTGAGGTTCTACTCATGACGCGATATTCGAAGGCCTACAAAATCCTATCTTGAAGACTTATGGATTTGGGTGAGTATAGTAATATGAAAAGAGGAAGCTTCCGAAAGAACACAATGGTTCCAACTACAGGATGTAATCTTAAATCATATATCCCCCCCCCCCGTGCAAATTCTCAATTCCAACATTTGAGTGGGGCAAAACTGGAGGTTAGATTAAAGTTGCAGCCTGCATACTGATACTGGCTAATAGTCTATCATTAGTCAGCTGATGCAGGCTGCAGGCTGCCGAGGGATGGCTATCTAACAACTCTGCCCTTGAATAGTTGCAGCCTGCATACTGATACTGGCTAATAGTCTATCATTAGTCAGCTGATGCAGGCTGCAGGCTGCCGAGGGATGGCTATCTAACAACTCTGCCCTTGAATAGTTGCAGCCTCCATACTGATACTGGCTAATAGTCTATCATTAGTCAGCTGATGCAGGCTGCAGGCTGCCGAGGGATGGCTATCTAACAACTCTGCCCTTGAATAGTTGCAGCCTGCATACTGATACTGGCTAATAGTCTATCATTAGTCAGCTGATGCAGGCTGCAGACTGCCGAGGGATGGCTATCTAACAACTCTGCTCTTGGAATAGTGGCAGCCTGCATACTGATACTGGCTAATAGTCTATCATTAGTCAGCTGATGCAGGCTGCAGGCTACCGAGGGATGGCTATCTAACAACTCTGCTCATGAATAGTTGCAGCCTGCATACTGATACTGGCTAATAGTCTATCATTAGTCAGCTGATGCAGGCTGCAGGCTGCCGAGGGATGGCTATCGAACAACTCTGCCCTTGAATAGTTGCAGCCTGCATACTGATACTGGCTAATAGTCTATCATTAGTCAGCTGATGCAGGCTGCAGGCTGCCGAGGGATGGCTATCTAACAACTCTTCTCTTGAATAGTTGCAGCCTGCATACTGATACTGGCTAATAGTCTATCATTAGTCAGCTGATGCAGTCTGCCGAGGGATGGCTATCTAACAACTCTTCTCTTGAATAGTTGCAGCCTGCATATTGATACTGGCTAATAGTCTATCATTAGTCAGCTGATGCAGGCTGCCGAGGGATGGCTATCTAACAACTCTTCTCTTGAATAGTTGCAGCCTGCATACTGATACTGGCTAATAGTCTATCATTAGTCAGGCGATGCAGGTTGCAGGCTACCGAGGGATGGCTATCTAACAACTCTGCCCTTGAATAGTTGCAGCCTGCATACTGATACTTGCTAATAGGCTATCATTAGTCAGCTGATGCAGGCTGCCGAGGGATGGCTATCTAACAACTCTGCCCTTGAATTGAATTTTCTTCACTCATGCTTTTACTGGAGTGCCTTTATTGTTGAATGTTTCGATGCATAAGGCAAATGGAAACCACTGCATGTCCTTGTGACCCTCCCTTTTAGCAGATTTGTCTTAAGGGAAATCAGCTATTGAGATCGTACTCATGACGGGATTTAAAAAAAATAAAAAAATTATTCTTCAAATGTCCATCAATCATACCCAGGAGATGATGATCGTTCAAACTTATATATATATATATATATATATATATATATATATATATTATATATATATATGTATATATGTTACTGTAAAACCCCCGAAGTGTGGTTAAATGTCAGGACTTACCGGTAAATCCTAGGATTTTCCAAGAGCACTGGTTAGAGTCCGAAATTTTAGATGAAATTTGAGCTTTTAACGCAGGGCAGTTGGTCACTCCCCGGGTTTACCGTCTGGATTGGTAAATGACCGAAAAACATTAAATAAATGTGAGATTTCGTACTTTTACCAATACTGTTTGGGTTAAATGCGCGGATTTCTCAAGGCTCATTGGTAAATGTCCAGTGAAGAGGAGTGGATGGAAACCAATGATACTTCAAAGTGGTCTGAGGGATTAGGTTTATTGAGGCCATGAAAAACAGACCTTACCACGAAGGAAATCAAATGCTCTCCCTATGAAGCTATTTGGAGTCCTCATGAAAATGGGTTTGGCTACCTGGAAACTCCCTCGTGATTTGATAACCAATCTCGCGTCTGTGGAACAGCTTGAGCAAATTCTTGATGATACTACTGTATCTTTTCCATCTACTTCCCAACAAGATGAGGTTCAAACGTTGGCTCTTGAGGAAGATATGACAAAAACGTTGGAAGTAAAACATCCTGATGGATGAGAAGATGTGCTCTAAATTTAAAGAAATTCCCCAAGCAGCAAGGGAAGGCCAAGAAAATGGGATAATACGACGAAAAGAAAATTCCCAGATCCCGAAGATGGCCAGAACGTGAGGATCAAAATTCCTGATGTCGACCATTTAAAATCGACCCCAAAAGCATGATTGCAGTGAGTCATTGGTTGGTGGCCAGGGTTTCAAAAAATGCAATTGCGTAAAAAAATGTTCAAATAAGAAATGTTTGTACAAGTTATGTAATATGAAGAGCAATTCAAAGTGTCACAATTCTCTCCTATGCTGTAACAAGTAATAATAATACTTATTCTAAAATTTTCATTTCAAATAACCTTTCTTCCAACTTTTACCAACAGACGCTGGGAAATGTTAGGATTTACCAAAATCTGTTGGTAAAAGTCCGAAAGACGCATCCTGATTGAGATAATTCTAGCTTTTACCGAGCCTCTTGGGTAATCCTAAGATTTACTGGCTAAACTCCGATTTGAAAGACAAATTCAGACATTTACCAACGCTTCTAGTAAATCCTCATATTTACCGGTAAATCTTAGGATTTACCACACTACGGGGTTTTATAGTAACACACACACACACCCCACACACATATATATATATATATATATATATATATATATATATATATATATATATATATATATACAGTAGCTCACAGTGAAAAGGATACCAATACTATATTTCTATAAATATGTCAAAAATAACTTATTGCACTTATTTTTATATGACGTATAAGTGTATATGGAATGAGAATACATTCTTGATTACAGATTAACTTGCCTAGCTCTCTAACATTAGCAAGGATTAAATAAGCTACATAAGAGGATTACAAACCGTTGACCTTTCTCACAGTAAAAATGATACACCACTCATGATGCCTTTAATCCGTTTTAGTTCTATCTAGACTTTCAGTGTCTTCTGTGCTATCAGTCTCTAAGACAATTTTATTATATTATTTCGTGATTGTTTTTTTGTTTTATTATAATGGGTCGGCACACAACGGTAAGAGAAAGAGAACTAATTATACACCAGTTCAACAGAGGAAAATCGTATCGAGAAATTGGTGAACTTTTTCAGAAAAGTAATGCAACAGTACAACACATTGTAGAAATAAATAAAAGGGAAAATAGGCTTATTAATAAGAAGAGGAAAAGCCCCAACAAGATACTTTCTGATGCTGACGAAAGGTGGATTCTGAGGTACGTAAAAAAAATACCCAAGAATAAGCGCACCGAAAATTGCAAGTGAAGTGGAAAATTATTTAAAGAAGATTGTTAGTGCGGAAACTGTGCGCCGCGTCCAAAGAAAACACAATTTTCATGGAAGAGTTGCTAGGAAAAAGCCGTTCATTAGTAAAAAAAAATAAAAAAAAACCGGCTAAAATTTGCAAATGAGCACATTTTCAAAGATTTTGACTTTTGGAAAAAGTTTATTTTTGCTGATGAAAGCAAATTTAACATTTTTGGGTCGGATGGACGTGGATACGTTTGGAGAAAATCTGGAGAAGCATTTTCCAAGCAAAATCTCTTACCGACTGTGAAACATGGAGGTGGGAGTGTGATGGTTTGGGGATGCATGGCAGCCTCTGGTGTGGCAAGTCTGCATTTTATAGAAGGTATAATGGATAAACATTTATATGTGGACATATTAAGGCTAAATCTGAAGGTAAGTGCTGAAAAACTTGGATTAAAAAATATTTTTATTTTTTACCAAGATAATGACCCCAAGCATTCTTCGTTGACAGTGAAAGAATGGCTTACATTTAACTTCCCAAACTTATAAAGACACCTACGCAGTCACCAGATTTAAATGTCATTGAACATTTGTGGGCAAAATTGGAGACAGGAATTCGAAAACATAATATTACAAACAAAGAAAATCTAAAAAAGGCACTCTTGAAAGAATGGGAGAAAATTACCCAAGATTTTACCCAAAACTCGTGGAATCTATCCCAAACCCCTTAAGAGAAGTAATCAACAACAAAGGACTTCCAACAAGAAATTAAAGTTATATAAAATTACTTTTAATTTGAATTTTATTAAAGTGTATCATATTCACTGTGAGGTCTGGAATTTCATTTTTGTTATTTTTATGCTCAGCATTATTAATTATTCTTCAAGAGAGATATTTATTTTTTTTCTAGATAAAATGTGTAATATTTTAGGAAGAACCTTTTTTAAAAAAATATATTATTTTACATAAAAAATGAACATTTTGTGAAATTTGTATGGTGTATCATTTTCACTGTGAGCTACTGTATATATATGTCAGTTAACACTCTACCGATCGTAATTTTTACTTGATCGTTACCGAACTCGATATTTAAACGTTTTATGTAAAAACAAAGGTCAAGTTCGTTAACGGCTGAAATCGGACCAGTCGGAAGGGAGGTTTAGAGGGAGGATTTTCGAAAATTCGAAATATCTCTGTTACTATACGTTGGATCGAAAAATTGTATAGAACCAATCTCATTGCAAATTAAATTTACTATAAATATTGTTATATACACTTATTCTCTATCTCGAATATTAACGGAGATAATTACATTTTTATAAAGTGTGTGCGGATAACGGACGAGATGAGATCGGCTAACTTCGGTTCTAGTCGTGAGATTCCGCCAAAAGCTAGTTCGGCCGTTCCGTAACTGCTTAACTGTTGTATAACTTCACGTGGGAAATCTGCCTATTTTACGCAGCCCCTTCCTTCCCTTGCTCGGTCCCCTGAAAACAGATTAACCTGGTTACTAGATCAAGTACCAGGTAGAGCCTGTAAATATCTACCTTAAGAGAGATATGCTAAAACTAATTAATAATTAGAATATATGTGTGATATTACCCAAGGTCTTGGTTGACAGCTAATTGAGATAGAACGTTGACGTTTTGACAACTGGCGAATCTCAATGACAAAAATCTGAATATGTTGGAACCTTTCAAGCTAAATACATTAATGATGGCCTGACTATTCCGCCAAAAGCGTGCCATGTGACGTGGCCACCACTCGACTCACACCTGCTCTAATTAAACTAAATAAACAAAATGTTTGATTGCATTTCATTTAAAATGATCTCATTTGATAGATAAGTAGTATGTATCCTTTTCAATGCTTCGGGCCAAACAATGACATATTAAATAGCTGATTTCCCTTAAGGGAAATCTGCTAAAAGGCCGTCACTCAGGGCCTGCGTAAATTAAGCAGATTTCCCTCGTGAAGTTTAGTAATAGATAAACCTACATATTGCGAACACAACACCACCGTGAATATTAAGTGAATAAATACAATCGGTAATGAGAAATCTTTGCCCTCTCGGCAGGATGCCTCTGAAATGTATACAAACAGGTCTGCCAACGGCTCACCGTTGGCAGAAAAACAATAACTGAAACAAATCAGAAATTAACATTTTATTGAAAACTATGTACTATATCTAGCGCTGTAATTTGTAATGAATCAGAGTAAATTTTATCTCAATCAATCAATTTTAATAGACCAAGAATTATTGTAAGAATTACAAGGGAGGGAGAGGATCACAAGAACATATTAGGATGTATCTCGTACAATAAAGTTCTCTGGAAAACAATATTTGATATTTAAGATTCGATGTGGTTTATTATATAACAGAGTATTGTTCATGTAACACTAGTAGAAGTGGGGGTTTACTTAAGGCTGAAAACTGAAAAATGCAAATATCTCGGTTAATATTCAAGATAGAGAATAAATGTATATAACAATATTTATAGTACATTTAAGTAGCAATAGGGTCATTCTATACACTTTTTTGAACCGAATTATAGTAACGGAGATATTTCGAATTTTCAAAGCTCTTTCTCTCTAACCCCCCCCCCCTCCCTGGTCCAATTTCAGCTGATCACGAGCTTGATCTTTCTTCTTTTTACATAAAACGAATAAATATCGAGTTTGGTAACAAACAAAAAATAATTGAGACCACTAGAGCGGTAACAGACATATATATATATATATATATATATATATATATATATATATATATATATATATATACTAGCTCAGATACCCGGCTTCGCTCGGGAATTCATTTGAGGCTGAATGTTGATGGTATTTTTTTTGGCAAGGCTTTATTTTGCACAATATTTTGACATTTACCCGTCCCAGTGTTTAGGGTTAATACCCGTCGTTTCTGTGGATTTGTTAATAATAAAATTAATTTTTTATGTAATACTTCACTGTCCTTCATATTGTCATATTTCCCGTTTCCTGTGCATTATGCATAGATTTGAATTATTAAGGACTAAATATTAACATATATTTGAATTAATTTTTTCCAGGTGAGGTACCTGGTAGTTCATATTGAAAAGAATTCTTGAGCAAAATTTCTCTAAATAACAAAATAAACAACTTTTTTTATGTGCATATTTGCCGAAACTACAATAGGGAACGAAATATCACTATTATTAATTTCAGGCCTCCCTTATAACCCCCACTCCTGCCTGTCCCTAGAAATAGTATGGCTTTTTATAAGGAAGGCGTTAGTGCTAATACACATACTGAGTGTTTTATTTAGTTCGGTTGAGTCTATTGTGCCAAATAAAATTTTTCACTTCCGCTATAATTTTTAGCGTATATCTCGTTTATATAATTCGGTATACGAAAAAAAGTGTATATAACAAAAGTTACTCTAAATAGCATAATAAACAACTTTTTGTTGTGTTCATATTTGCCGATAAACCAATAGGAAAACAAAATATCGCTATTTTTAATTTCTGGCTTCCCTTAAAACCCCCCACTCCTGCCCGTCCCTAGAAATGTTGGTATGGCTTCTTATAATGAAAGCGTTAGTGCTAATACACATACCGAGTTTTTATTTATTTCGGTTGGGTCTTTTGTCCCAAATAATATTGTGGACTCCCGCTGTGGTCATAAGCGTATAACTCATTTAAAATTCGGAATACGATGAAAGTGTTTATGACAGAAGTTACTCTAAATAACAAAAATAAAAACTTTTGTTATGTGCATATTTGCGAAAAACCAATAGAAAACTGAATATCACGACTTTTAATTTCAGGCCTCCCTTATAACCCCCACTCCTGTTCGTCTCAGAGAAAATTAATATAGCCTATTCTCTCAAGTTGGACCAGACTGCTCACGGTGTGCCAATTTATTTAAAATCCGGTTAAGTAGTTTAGGGAGTCCATCGCGGACAACATCGTGACAGGAGATATATATATATATATATATATATATATATATATATAATTTTGAACGGACTTCATTTTCGTCATCTCCTAGGTAGGATCGGTGGACTTTTGAAGAAGATTTCGAAAATCGCGCATTGATTATGATCTCAATAGCTGATTTCCCTTAAGGGAAATGTGCTAAATGGGGTCCTTTCAAAATCATATATATACTTACACAAACGGACACTTAAATGTTACTCTGGCTGTTGCCGTATCAATTCCAAACTCGATATATAAAAGTTTCATTTAACACAAACGTCATGTTTGTTAAGGAGTGTAATCAGATCGGGGGGTGGGAGCGTTTAGGGGGGAGGAAATTCAAAAATTTGAGAAACGTGTCTGCGTTATTATGCAGTAGTTATCGAAACGTTGTAGAGAACCAATTTTGTTGCAAATCTAATTTCCTATGAATGTTACGAATATTAATAATAATTAATAACGAATATTCCTTCTGTCACGAATATTAACCGAGGCAGGTTTTAGTTTTCAGTGATCTCCACTCCTACTTTAAACCTTAACTGGTGATGTACGGGCCAAATTGACCCTAGCTGGAAATGTTTTGCCTTTCATGTTCAGACATTTTCAGAGAGATTGCTGTTATTCCCCCTTCCTGCTCGCTTCAGAGTGGTATTGGTCTTGTAATTGATAATATCTTTTAGTTATCCAACTCCTCGGGTCATTCTGACCCAACCTCACCGTTTGTGAATCCTTTTATTATACAACTTATTTGAAATTCTTGTACCTGATGCACCACAAGAACCTCAGATGCCAATTGAGAAAACCAGTAGACTAACAAAAAGGAAAAGGCGCTAGATTTGTCCATCCAGCAGGGATCGGAAGACATCCAGCAGCCGCGGAAAGTGTAAAATGCCAGTATGCAACAGCTCTACCACACCTATTTGCAGAAAATGTCTAAACCTATAGTATTAAACTATTTTTCAGGATATTAATATTGTATTATTAATTGAGAACTAAAACAGAATGATTTTTAAAGTACTTGTTTAATAAATAATATTATAGGTTTATTATTGTAAAATATAAAAAAGACTAACATTTTCATTTTCATTATATTTAATAAGAATATTAAAAGAAATTTTATTCAAATTCAGAATTTTATCATATACTTATGTCCTTTTTTAGTTATAATAAATATGATTTTTCTTTTTAAAAAAATTCTTTCAACGCCTTTTAAGCCCTGGGTCATTCTGACCCGACGTCACCTGTAAGTTTCTCTACATACACGTCACCAGTAGAGGGTTAAGTCATTTTAACAATAAGATGATATATCATAAACCTATTTATTCTAAGCTTAAATACGAAATATATCTTTTTCAAGGGATCTTTATTATGGCAGATACATGAGTATTCATAGCGCGAAGATTTCATCAATTAATATTTTGCTGAAATCGGACATCGGCTTAGAGGGGGGATTCGAAAATTCAAAATATCCCTGTCATAGTGAGTCCGAAACAAATTGTTATAAAACCATTTCTGCTAAATATTGATTTGCTAAATTTGTTATTCTTTGCATTTTTCGTAACTCATGTATTAAACCATTTATTCCAACTTTCTTATTTTCCCTCTTTAGTAGCCACCCCCCCTCCTTCTATTCATCAGGTTTTCTACTACAAGAAACAGGGAAACCCTATGCTATATTATTATTATTTATTAATACCCATTTTTTAGCAGATTTCCCTTAAGGGAAATCAGCTATTGAGGTCGTACTCATGACGCGATTTTCGAAAAATTTCTTCAAATGTCCATCGATCCTACCCAGGAGATGACGAAAATGAGGTCCATTCAAAATTATATATATATATATATATATATATATATATATATATATATATATATATATATATATATATATACATATAAAATTGTAACCTCTGTCTGTACATTGATTTTTTTCGCGAAATTTCACGATAACTTTTCGTTTCACATGTCATAGACACCATAACTGCATTTTGTTTCTTTCGTGTATGTTTGTTTGTTTGTTTGTTTGTTTGTTTGTTTGTTACCTTTTCACGCATAAACGGCTGAACCGAATTTTATAAAACTTGGTACGTATATTACTACTAGCCCAACTTAGACTTTAGGCTATATGAATATTCTCTAAGACAAACAGGAGTGGGGGTTATAGGGGAAGCCTGAAAATAAAAATAACGATATTTCGTTTCCTATAGGATTTTCGGCAAATATGAACATAACAAAAGTTGTTTATTTTGTTATTTAGAGTAACTTTTGTTATATACACTTTTGTCGTATACCAAAGTTTAAATGCGTTATACGCTAAAAATTATAGCGGGAGTCAACAATATTATTTGCCAAAAAAGACTCAACCGAACTAAATAAAACTCGGTATGTGTATTAGCAGTGAGGCCTTCATTATAATTATAATTAGCCATACCAACATTTCTATGGACGGGCAGGAGTGGGGTTTATAAGGGAAGCCTAAAATTAAAAATAGTGATATTTCGTTTCCTATTGGTTTTTCCCCAAATATAAACATAATAAAAGTTGTTTATTTTGTTATTTGGAGTAACTTTTGTTATATACACTTTTGTCGTATACCTAAGTATAAATGAGTTATACGTTAAAACTTTAGCGGGTACTAACGGCTGAACCGAACTTAACAAAACTCGGTATGTCAATTAGTATTAATTCTTCCATGATTATAAGCTATATTAAAATTTTTGGGTTCGAACGGGAGGGGGTTAAAAGGGAGGCCTTAAATAAAAATTCACCATATTTACATGTATAAGAGACGGGAAATATAAAAATATCGAAGACTGTGAAGAATTATCGAACAAATAATTCTATTATTAGCAAATCACCGGCAACGACGGGTATCAATCCTAAACACTGGGACGGGTAAATGTTAAAATATTGTGCAATGTAAAGCCTGCTAAAAATACCATCACCATTCAGCCTCAAATGAATTCCCGGGCGAAGCCGGGTATCTGAGCTAGTATATATATAATATATATATATATATATATATATATATATATATATATATATATATATATATCTATATATATATAAAATTGTAACCTCTGTCTGTACATTGATTTTTTTCGCGAAATTTCACGATAACTTTTCGTTTCACATGTCATAGACACCATATCTGCATTTTGTTTCTTTCGTGTATGTTTGTTTGTTTGTTTGTTTGTTTGTTTGTTTGTTACCTTTTCACGCATAAACGGCTGAACCGAATTTTATGAAACTTGGTATGTATATTACTACTAACCCAACTTAGACTTTAGGCTATATTAATTTCCTCTGAGACGAACAGGAGTGGGGGTTATAAGGGAAGCCTGAAATTAAAAATAGCGATATTTCGTTTTCTATTGGTTTTTCGGTAAATATGAACATAACAAAAGTTGTTTATTTTGTTATTTAGAGTAACTTTTGTTATATACACTTTTGTCGTATACCTAAGTATAAATGAGTTATACGTTAAAACTTTAGCGGGCACTAACGGCTGAACCGAATTTAACAAAACTTGGTATGTCAAAAAGGGAGGCCTGAAATAAAAATTCACCATATTTACATGTATAAGAGACGGGAAATATAAAAATATCGAAGACTGTGAAGCCTTATCGAACAAATAATTCTATTATTAGCAAATCCACGGCAAAGATGGGTATCAATCCTAAACACTGGGACGGGTAAATGTCAAAATATTGTGCAATGTAAAGCCTGCTAAAAAATACGATCACCATTCAGCCTCAAATGAATTCCCGGGCGAAGCCGGGTATCTGAGCTAGTATATATATATATATATATATATATATATATATATATATATATATATATATATATATATATATATATATCTATATATATATAAAATTGTAACCTCTGTCTGTACATTGATTTTTTTCGCGAAATTTCACGATAACTTTTCGTTTCACATGTCATAGACACCATATCTGCATTTTGTTTCTTTCGTGTATGTTTGTTTGTTTGTTTGTTTGTTTGTTTGTTTGTTTGTTACCTTTTCACGCATAAACGGCTGAACCGAATTTTATGAAACTTGGTATGTATATTACTACTAACCCAACTTAGACTTTAGGCTATATTAAATTTTTCTGAGACGAACAGGAGTGGGGGTTATAAGGGAAGCCTGAAATTAAAAATAGCGATATTTCGTTTTCTATTGGTTTTTCGGTAAATATGAACATAACAAAAGTTGTTTATTTTGTTATTTAGAGTAACTTTTGTTATATACACTTTTGTCGTATACCGAAGTTTAAATGCGTTATACGCTAAAAATTATAGCGGGAGTCAACAATATTATTTGCCAAAAAAGACTCAACCGAACTAAATAAAACTCGGTATGTGTATTAGCAGTGAGGCCTTCATTATAATAAGCCATACCAACATTTCTATGGACGGGCAGGAGTGGGGGTTATAAGGGAAGCCTGAAATTGAAAATAGCGATATTTCGTTTTCTATTGGTTTTTCGGTAAATATAAACATAACAAAAGTTGTTTATTTTGTTATTTGGAGTAACTTTTGTTATATACACTTTTGTCGTATACCTAAGTATAAATGAGTTATACGTTAAAACTTTAGCGGGCACTAACGGCTGAACCGAACTTAACAAAACTCGGTATGTCAATTAGCATTAATTCTTCCATGATTATAAATTATATTAAAATTTTTAGGTTCGAACGGGAGGGGGGTTAAAAGGGAGGCCTGAAATAAAAATTCACCATATTTACATGTATAAGAGACGGGAAATATAAAAATATCGAAGACTGTGAAGCCTTATCGAACAAATAATTCTATTATTAGCAAATCCACGGCAAAGATGGGTATCTGAGCTAGTATATATATAAAATTGTAACCTCTGTCTGTACATTGATTTTTTCGCGAAATTTCACGATAACTTTTCGTTTCACATGTCATAGACACCATAACTGCATTTTGTTTCTTTGGTGTCTGTTTGTTTGTTTGTTTATTTGTTTGTTTGTTTGTTTGTTACCTTTTCACGCATAAACGGCTGAACCGAATTTTATGAAACTTGGTATGTATATTACTACTAGCCCAACTTAGACTTTAGGCTATATTAGCATTCTCTAAGACGAACAGGAGTGGGGGTTATAAGGGAGGCCTGAAATTAAAATTAGCGATATTTCGTTTCCTATTCCATTTTCGGCAAATATGAACATAAAAAAAGTTGTTTATTTTGTTATTTATTGTAACTTTTGTTATATACACTTTTTTCATATACTGAATTATAAACGAGATATACGCTGAAACCTATAGCGGAAGTGAACAATTTTATTTGGGACAAAAGACCCAACCGAAATAAATAAAACTCGGTATATGTATTAGCACTAACGCTTTCATTATAACAAGCCATACCAACATTTCTAGGGACGGGCAGGAGTGGGGGTTATGAGGAAGCCAGAAATTAAAAATAGCGATATTTCGTTTCCTATTGGTTTTTCAGCAAATAAGCACATAACAAAAGTTGTTTCCTTTGTTATTTAGAGTAACTTTTGTTAAATACACTTTTTTCATATACTGAATTATAAACGAGATATCCGCTGAAACCTATAGCGAAAGTGAACAATATTATTTGACACAAAAGACTCAACCGAACTAAATAAAACTCGGTATGTGTATTAGCACTAACGCTTTCATTATAACAAGCCATACCAACATTTCTAGGGACGGGCAGGAGTGGGGGTTATAAGGGAAGCCAGAAATTAAAAATAGCGATATTTCGTTTCCTATTGGTTTTTCGGTAAATATGAACATAACAAAAGTTGTTTATTTTGTAATTTAGAGTAACTTTTGTTATATACACTTTTTTCTTATACCGAATTATAAACGAGATATACACTATAAACTAAAGCGGGAGTCAACTATTTCATTAGGCACTAACGATTAAACCAAACTTAAAAACTCGGTATGTCAATTAGCATTAATTCTTCCATGATTATAAGCTATATTAAAATTTTTAGGTTAGAACGGGAGTGGGGGTTATAAGGGAGGCCAGAAATAAAAATTCGTGATATTTCATTGTCTATTTGTTTTTTGACAAACAAGCAAATAACAAAAGTTGTTTACTTTGTTATTTAGATTAACTTTTGTTATATACATTTCTCCAGGAACAATGTGTGGAGCAAGTAATTTGCGTAGAAATATTCATATGCTCAACAATTCATTCTAATTTGAACTATGAGGTACCTCAACAGGAAAAATTAATTCAAATCTATGTTAATATTTTGTCCTTAATAACTGAAATCTATGCATCATGCACAGGAGACGGGAAATATGACAATTTGGAGGACAGTGAAAACTTACATAAAAAATTAATTTAATTATTAACAAATGCCAACAACGGATATTAGCCCTAAACACTGGGACGGGTAAATGTCAAAATATTGTGCAAAGTAAAGTTTTGCCAAAAAAAAATACCATAACCATTCAGCCTCAAATAAATTCCCGGGCGAAGCCGGGTATCTGAGCTAGTATATATATAAAATTGTAACCTCTGTCTGTACATTGATTTTTTTCGCGAAATTTCACGATAACTTTTCGTTTCACATGTCATAGACACCATAACTGCATTTTGTTTCTTTGGTGTCTGTTTGTTTGTTTATTTGATTTGTCTTGACTTTGTTTGTTTGTTACCTTTTCACGCATAAACGGCTGAACCGAAATTTTTATGAAACTTTGTTATGTATTTTACTACTAATCCCACTTAGACTTTAGGCTATATTTATATTCTCTGGGACGAATAGCAGTGGGGGGGGTTTATAAGAGAAGCCTGTGAAATTAAAAATAGCGATATTTCGTTTCCTATTGGTTTTTCGGCAAATATGACATAACAAGAATTGGTTTTATTTTGTTCTTTAGAGTAACTTTTGTTATATGCTACTTTTTTCGTATACCGAATTATCAAACGTGATATTACGCTAAAAACTGTAGCGGAAGTGAAACAATTTATTTTGGGACAAAAGACCAACCCGAAATAAATAAAACTCGGTATATGTATTAGCACTAACGCTTTCATTATAATAAGCCATAGTAACATTTCTAGGGGACGGGCAGGAAGTGGGGGTTATAAGAGGAGACTGATGAAAATAAAAGTTGTGATATTTCGTTTCCTATTGCTTTTTTTCAGCAAATATGAACATAACAAAAGTTGTTTATTTTTTTATTTAGAGTAACTTTTGTTTTATACACTATCGTCGTATACCGAAGTATAAAGGATGTTATACGCTAAAAAATTTATAGCGGAAGTCACAATTTTATTTGGTACAAAAGGACTCAAACGAACTCAAACCAAAACTCGGTATGTGATTTAGTACTAACGCCTTCTTTATAATAAGCCATAATAACATTTATTGGGCACGCGGCAGGTGTGGGGGTTATAAGGGAGGCCTGAAATTAATAATAGTGACTTTCCAATTGGGGTTTCACCAAATATGCACATAAAAAAAGTTGTTTATTTTGTTATTTAGAGAATATTTCCTCAACACTTCTTTTCAATATGTACTGCCAGGTACCTCACCTTATAAAATTTAATTCAAAACGTTTTATGTCAATATTTTTCTCCTTAATAATTCAAATCTATGCATATAATACACAGGAAACGGGAAATATGACAGTATGCAGGACAGTGGAAGTCTTACATAAAAAATTAATTTCATTATTAACAAATCCACAGAAAACAACGGGTGTTAACCCTAAACACTGTGGTCGTTGTAAATGTCGTGAAAAGTAAAAGCCTTTCCATAATACATACCGTCACCATTCAGCCTCAAGTGAATTCCCGAGCGAAGCCGGGTTTCTGAGCTAGTCTATCTATATCTATATATATATAAAATTGTAACCTCTGTCTGTACAATTGATTCTTTTTCTCGCGAAATTTTCAACGATAACTTTTCGTTTCACATGTCATAGACACCGGATAACTGCATCTTTGTTTCTTTCGGTGTCTGTGTTTGTTTGTTTATTTGTTTGTTTGTTTGTTTGTTTGTTTGTTACCTTTTTCACGCAAATTATAATAAACGTCGCTGCTGAACCGAATAAATTTGTTGATGAAAACTTGGTATTGTATATTACAACTAACCCAACTTAGACTTTAGGCTTTATTAAATATTCCTTCTAAGACAAACAGGAGTGGGGGTCTATAAGGGAGGCCTGAAATTTAAAAATAGCGATATGTTTTCGTTTCCATATTGCTTTTTTCAGCAAATATGCCAATAACACTAAGTAGTTTATTTTGTAATTTAGGAGTAACTTTTGTTATATGCACTTTTGCCATATACGGACAGCTTATAAATGAGTTATACGCTAAAAACTATAGCGGAAGTCCAATATTTTACTTGGCACAAAAGACTCAACCGAACTAAACCAAACTCGGTATGTGAATTAGTAATTAACGACTTCCTCATAATAAGCCATACTAACATTTCGAGGGACGGGCAGGGAGTGGGGGGTTATGAGGTAGGCCTGAACTTAAAAATAGCGATATTTCGTTTCTTATTGATTTTTCAGCAAATATGTAAATGACAAAAGTTTTTTATTTTGTTATTTAGAGAAAATTTTTTTTATATACACTATTGTCGTCTACCGAATTGTAAAGAGCGTTATACGCTTAAAAATTATAGCGAGAGACAATAATTTTATTTGGCACAAAAGACACTACCGAACTAAAAACCAAACTTGGTATGTGAATTAGTACTAACGCCTTCCCTTATAAAAAGCCATACTAACATTTCTAGGGACAGGCAGGAGTGGGGGTTATAAAAGAAGGGTCTGAAATTAAAAATAGTAATATTTCGTTTCCTATTGGGGTTTATTACGGCAAATATGTACATAATAAAAGTTGTTTATTTTTTTTATTTTAGAGAAACTTTTGTTTATATACAATATCGTCGTATACCGTAGTATAAAGGCGTTATACGCTAAAAATTATACCGGGAGTCAACAATTTATTTAGCACAAAAGACTCAACTGAACGAAATAAAACACTTCGTATGTGTATAAGCACTAAACGCCATCCTTATAAAAAGCCCTTCAAACATTTCTAGGAACGGGCAAGAGTGGGGGTTAATAAGGGAAGCCTGAATTTACAATTTTTTTTTTATTAACAAATCCACAGAAACGACGGGTATATTAGCCCTAAACACTGGGAATATTGTGTAAAAGGAAAGCCTTGCCCAAAAAAAAATAGCCATCACCATTCTGCCTCAAATCAATTCCCGGGCGTAGCCGGGTCTCTGAGCTAGTATATATATATATATATATAAATATATATATAGATATATATATATATATATATATTATATATATAGAAATGTGTAAACCTCTGTCCTGTACAATTGATTTTTATTCGCGAAATTTCACACGATAACTTTTCGTTTCACAAGGTCCATAGATACGATAACTACATTTTATTTTCTTTCGTGTCTGTTTGTTTTGCTTGTTTGTTTTATTTGTTTGTTTTGTTTATTTTGTTTGTTTGTTTGTTTGTTACCTTTTCACGAGCAAATAAACGGCTCTGAACCGAATTTTATTAAACTTGGTATGTATATTACTACTAGCCCAACTTAGACTTTAGGCTATATTAATATTCTCTAATAGGAACAGGAGTGGGGGTTAAAAAGGAGGCCGTGAAATTTAAAAATACCGATATTTCCGTTCCTATTGCTTTTTCAGGCAAATATGCACAATAACAAAGTTGTTTTATTTTGTTATTTAGAGTAACTTTTGTTATAATGCACTTTTTGCCGTATAGGGAAGTATAAATGAGTTTATACCGCCTAAAAAACTATAGCGGGAGTCCACAATTTTAATTTGGCACAAAAGACTCAACGGAACTAAACCAAACTCGCTATGTGAATTAAATACTAACGATTCCTTATAATAAGCCATACTAACATTTCTAGGGACGGGCAGGAGTGGGGGTTAAAAGGGATGCCTGATATTAAAAATAGCGGATATTTCGTTTCCTATTGTTTTTTTCAGTAATATGCACATAATAACAAAAGTTGTTTATTTTGGTAATGTACAGTACTTTTTGTTTATATGCAACTTTTGCCGTATACGGAAGTATAAATGCGTTATACCGCTAAAAACTATAGCGGGAGTCCACCAAGGTTTTTATTTGGCACAAAAGACACAACCGACCTAAACCAAACTCGGTATGTGAAATAGTACTAACGCCATCCCAATAATAAGCCATACTAACATTTCTAGGGACGGGCAGGAGTGGGGGTTGTAAAGGAGGCCTGAATTTAAAAAAAGCGGTAATTTCCGTTTTCTAATAGTTTTTCGGCAAATATGAAACGTAACAAAAGTTTGTTTATTTTGTTTATTTTTCAGTAAATTTTGTAATATTCACTTTTGTCGAATAGAAAAGTATAAAGGCGTTATACGCTAAACACTGGGACGGGTAAATGTCAAAACGTTGTGCAAAGTAAAGCCTTGCCAAAAAAATACCATCACCACTCAGCCTCAAATCAATTCCCGGGCGAAGCCGGGTATCTGAGCTAGTATATATATATATATGTAAAGGGTAGTGTGTTTAGTTTAATTGTAAAGGGTAGTGTGTTTAGTTGTAAGATATTAATTATTTAATATGAGTTTACTTGGGTGGGGCTGGCTGGTGCTAGAGAGGGGTTTTCTGCTGACCGGTGCTTGACGTGGGGCCGGGTGACAGTGTCCTGCAGGCAGGGACTGGGTGTGCGTGTCAGTGCTGTAGCAGAGCAGACCCTCAGCATGTATTGGCCATGGATAATCCTAGGTGAGAGACCTTTGTCATACCCATTTATCTGATAGCCAGTCCCATTCCCGTTTATTTAGTTTTTATGGTGGACTTTGGTTTCAGGTACAGACGAGCCAAATGTCTACTACAGTCTGGCGAGGGTACATCGTGTGGCTACAACGCACGAGATATGGGTGGTCTTAGACTTGCCACTGAAGACTTCAGGACCGCCCATGACGGCATGCATAGTGCACGCAAGGTCCCAACGGCACAACTCGACAGGTGTTCCTGCAGGCGCTGGCAGAAGCAGAAGTGTGAACAGCTGTTTCTTCACTTTTGACATCGGAGGGCAGTTCCAGCTTGGATGACGTTGGCGGAGATCACGTCTAGGAACTGCGGAACTGCGCTGGAGGAGGAGTATGGACATTGTTCCTGTTGATGTCCATCGTATTAGGGACTACCCTTCTTGTGGGAGGCGTCGCCTTCGTGGCGGTTATTGGATGGCCAAGATGCGGCGGAGTATGGCTGAGGAGACCGAAGACGGGGTGCACTTTGGAGGAAGCGTTGCGGCACGTAGAGGTGAAGACCCCTAAGGGGCCGGTGGAGAATTTGGACTCATAGTACCGGGACCCTCGAATAGTGTTGTTCTAAAGTGCCGTTCAGGAGTGAAGCGACACTTTTTCAGTGAGGGGGGTATTGTAAAGGGTAGTGTGTTTTAGTTTTTAATTGTAAAGGCGTAGTGTGTTTAGTTGTAAGATATTAATTATTTAATATGAGTTTACTTGGGTGGGGCTGGCTGGTGCTAGAGAGGGTGTTTTCTGCTGACCGGTGCTAAGATGTGGGGCCGGGCGGACAGTGTCCAGCAGGGGCCAGGGACTGGGTTAGTGCGTGTCAGTGGCTGTAGCAGAGCAGACCCTCAGCATGTTATTGGCCATGGATTAATCCTGAGGTGGGATGAGAACCTTTGTTTCATACCCATTTATCTGATAGCCAAGTCCCATTCCCGTTTAATTAGTTTTTATAGGTGTTTATATATTTTTTTGTGTTAACGACTTTTTGTTCTATTTGTAAAATATATGTTATTTAAGAGAAATAGGAATTTATCATCACCTCACCTCTCACAGAAATCCTCATTACAAATGGTGTCAGGCGCGGGGGTAGTTTACGCGATTTTGGGGGCCTAAACTACTTAAAGAACTACGCGTGAATAGAATAGAGAAAGAGTGAGAGGGAGATAGGGCGTGGCTAGCTATGGCGACACAGGAGGCGATAAGGATAGTTGATGAGAGCTTTAAATTCGCGGACCTCATTCCGAGGCAGATTTTCCAAACCTTAAAGCCCCAGAGGCGGCTCTTGCTACCGCAGTCAACATGGTGGACGAAGAACAGAGACTTGAAAGGAATCTCTTTGGGCTACGATGAGGTGAATCGTTTCGTGAAGGTACAGAGGGCGGAAGTAATTCCCCCTTACTGTGAAGCCTTGGTGCCTGGGAAGATAAGAGGTCGTCGTATCGTAAGCCGGGAACGGGACCGGTGCTGGTCGAACCTGAACTTGTGGCAGCTAGCGGTCTGAGGATAGCGCGGGGTGGTGGTAGACGGAAGCTCAAGCGTTTTGTGGCTTGAAGGTACTAAATGAAACCTCCACCAAATTAACGGTTGAATAAGGGTCGAGATCGCGAGGCAAGGCTTACGCAATATGCCCCGAAGACGTGTTGCGCACGGTAAGACAGATCCCGCCCCTAAGCGTGTCGAGTGATGGTAACCTGTTCTCGGGGAGAAATTAAGGGGGTAAGCTGGCGCATCTGCCCAGAGAAGGAAAAGCACCTGATTGAACAAGTGCTGATGGATTTCTCGGACGTATTTTGAGGAACCTGGGGGAGGAAGGGTGTAGCTTGCCTGTGTTCCCATCACTAATAAGAAACAGGAGACGCTCCTCCGATTGCGAAACGGCCGATACAGGGGTCCCTTTCATGAGAGGGTCTGTGGTGGGAGGGAACAATTGGAAGGACATGCTCGCCAAATGGGCGTCATCACACCCTTCGGATAGTCCTTGGTCGGCACCAGTTGTGCTGGTTAGATAAAACGAACCAGGACGGGAGTATAAAGTATCCGTTGTTTGTACGGATTTTAGGGGGTTAAACAGCGGTTAAAAACACGACCAGACCCGTAACCCTTGCCACTGATTCAAGAAAACCCTTGAACCAATTAGGGACGAGCAAGTATTTTAGTACCATCGATCTGGCCAGCGGGTTCCACCAAATACCCATAGCCCCCGAGGACCGACCACAAGAGGAAGACGGCTTTTACCACTCTAGGAGGCCACTTGGAATACAGGAAAATGGCGTTTCGGTTTGTGTGGAAGCGCCGGCTACGTTCCAACAGAACTATGGATCTCAGGTGACTAGGCAAAACTTAAGGGCGACGGCTGTTTTCGTCTTACATCGACGACATAGTAGATCCATAGCGAGGATGCGGAGGGTCACGCGAAAAGGTTAGAAGGAGTCCTTGGTCGACTGCGATCAGCTAACTTGAAGGCCAAACAAACTGGGCGAAGTGTAATTTCGCGGTAGCTGAGGTAACGTATTCTTGGGGCATGTTGGTTACCCGAGATGGAGTCAGGCCGGACCCACTCAAAGTTGATGCGTGTTGAAAGCTCACACGGCGCCAACTAATCGCCAGTGAAGTCAGGTCGTTCCTGGGGTTGGCCAGTTCAATACCGACGCTTTGATTTAGGGGTTTGCTGAGATTGCAAAACCCTGGACGTCCTTGACGGGACCCAAAGGTGTCCCTTTGTGTGGGGGCCAGAGCTGAAACGTGCGTTCAGAAGGACTGAAGCAAGTTCCTTTGCTTCAGAAAATGTCCTGGTATACCCTGTATTTTGAGAGAATCCGTTTATCCTTTCAACAGACGCCTCGGGATCGGCGATTGGTGCGGTCTTGTCTCAGATGAGAGACGGCCAAGAGCGACCAATTAGCTACGCCAAGCCGACAGTTAAAGAAACGCCGAGGTCTAACTTACTCGGCAACGGAACGGGAGCTCTTGGCGGTAGTGTGGGCTACAAAAATATACCGCATGCTACTTATTAGGAAGGCGGTTTCAAGCTCATAACCGTTCATGCTGACTTAAGGTGGATGCTTTAAAGTGGCATGATCCATCGGCTCGTCTGACGAGGTGGGCTCTGCGGTTAACCGAGTTCGGATCTATGAAGGTAGAACATAGCGCCGGGAAAGAAATCACGGCAATGCAGATGCATTGAGTAGAAGGGTTTTCGCCCCAGCTGAAGAGGACTGTGTGTGGAGTAGGGACAGGATATTGGCTCTGCCTCAACAAAAGGACTCGGTGGTGCCAGGTCCATGGTAACGACGAGTCGTTCGGATCAGGTCGTGAAGGGACGGCGGACGGAGGTTTGTATTGGGACCCAGGGACTTCTACCGGTTTTCTTGATTGGCGACTGCTCGTTCCGGTTGGTATTGAGGAAGGACGTTTTGACGGAGTGTCATGCAATCCCCCTAAGGGGGTCCATTCCTGGCCATTGAACGCACCTCTGCCATAGTACCACCGCTCGTATTATTGGCCGAGCTTGAAGAAGGACGTTGGCAGAGTTTTGTAAAAAAGCTGTGAGGCCTGTTTCGAAAAGGAAGACGCCGGCAGGCTTACGCGTCCCTTGTCCCAACGCCCTTATATGGCCAGAGCACCTTTTCGAGCAAGTCTCGATGGATGTGGGTGGGAACCATTTCCCAAAAACGGGCCCCAGGGTAAACAAGTACTTGCTCACGTTTATAGATCATTTCACGGAGATATGGTCGAGGGGAATCCCCATTAAGGACCGAAACAGCTGAAGAATCAGCCCGCGGTTTTGTAGAAATAGTCACGAGGCATGGGGTGCCGCTCAGGCTTGCTGACCGGACCAAGGCCGCAATTTTGTGTTCCAAGTTCTTCAGGCAAGTGTGTCAGTTACTGTGAGAACAAAGAAGAAGGTTCAAACAACTCCTTACCACCCGGAGTGTAATGGTATGATCGAGAGGCTCCATACGTACGATTACAGAATCAGTTTCACACTATGCCTGAGAAGGACGGTAGGGATTGGGATAGATGGGTCCCGTATGCGCTGATGGCATATCGTTCAATACCGCCATTCCTTCCACAGGCTACTCACCGAATTTCCTGATATTCAGGTAGGAAGAGCTGACTCCCCCGTTTCGTTCTGTGACTCGTCACCCCTGAGAGAAGGGGAAAGCCTGGGAAGACCAGGTTGGCAAACCTCAGACACCGCCTTCTCAAAGGCGTATTGAAGAGGCAAGAAGCCAGGGCTGAAAAGACGTAGGGCGGAAACGAAACACGCTATTAGTAAACAGAAGGTTAAAGGAGCGTGTATTCAAATGCGGGGAATCGAGTTTAATTTATTTTGCATGCTGCCTGTCAGTAAAACCAGGATACTTTCACTTTCCAATTCCATTGTGCCCTTGGACGGGAACCCTCATGAAGAACATTGTGAAGGTACTGGTGGTCTCGAGTAAAACCTCCTACGAGGTATTACTTATCGTACCGGGGGTCGGATGGTGGTCCATGCAAATCGCATAAAGAAAGCGTACTCAAGTAATGAGGGGTCGAATCGAGAGGTCAACCAGGCGGTTGATGGACCTACACCAGTGTCGGAAATACTACCGGAAGAGCCGTCTATACTTGAGGATGTGGCCCGGTGCACCTTACGAACCTGGAGGACGAATACTTTGGAGGGTGTGGCGAGGAGGAAGAGGCGCAGGGCGCACAGGCGCCAGCCTCAGGCCGCGTGACCCCTGTGGAAGGGATGTCGGAGACTGCAACCGTGGAGCCGGGGGAGAATTCGTTAGACCCAACGGGGCAAACGATCGTGTTAGGGAATACTCAGCCGGAAGGGGTAGTCACTCCTGAACAGTCGGAAGGGGTAGTCACTCCTGAACTGTTAGAAGAAGCACCGGGCCCTCAGGAGACACAGCCTTTGGGTTTGCCAATGACGCCAATACCAGTCGCGCCAGGCCCGAGTTCAGGCCACCGCCATTCCCGATGCCCCGTGCGTACAAAATCAGCAGTCCGTTGTCCGCTACCTGATTGCCCAACCCCTGAGACCCAACGTAGTGTTCTGGGAGAATACTTCAGACGGTTGCGAGATCGGTACTCGAAGGGCAGTGTAGAGTCCCCTGAGGTAGAGACGGAGGGAAGTGAGGAAAGTACCCTCGTTCCAGGGGAAAGTAGCGATTCAGGAGAGGATTCCACTCTTCGGGCCCCTAGGGGGGGGAACGGTTTCCGAAGGGAGTGAGGAAGAGTCGGAAAGGTCGGGAGAACTTACACAGGACCCCGAATGGAGTCCTCCGCACTTGGCCAGGGACGTTGCGCCATGGTCATCCGTACCAACTTCGCCATCGTAGAGCACCCGATGGTCAGGGAGGCGTATGAGCCTGTGATGAATTACAATTAGCGAAGTCGAGACTCTTAGAGTAGGTATTTCTATGTACCTGGGTTACAGGATAAATTTTAATTCTGTTCGTTTGGTTGGGTGTTGCGCGAGTGATAGGGACCTATCACAGGAATCACAGGGAGTGACATCCAGGAATGAGGGGATAGGGAAAGCAGTGTCCCCCTCAATGATGCTTTTAAATGAAACAGTAACCATTACTGCCTCTCTTCGTAACCCCGAACTTGCCACTTTCGAGTTGTTACTTAGGCTTGAGGAAACGGTAAGGGGGGTGGAGTTGTGCCAAAGGGGGAATCTTTTCAAGGGTCCTATTGCGCAGTTGGGAATTAGAGAGAACCCTGCGGGATGTGGAGCTGGCTCTCCCGATGGGTGTGACTTTGGTTTCAGGTGCAGACGAGCCAAATGTCTACTACAGTCTGGCGAGGGTCCATCGTGTGGCTACAACGCACGAGATATGGGTGGTCTTAGACTTGCCACTGAAGACTTCAGGACCGCCCATGACGGCATGCATAGTGCACGCAAGGTCCCAACGGCACAACTCGACAGGTGTTCCTGCAGGCGCTGGCAGAAGCAGAAGTGTGAACAGCTGTTTCTTCACTTTTGACATCGGAGGGCAGTTCCAGCTTGGATGCCGTTGGCGGAGATCACGTCTAGGAACTGCGCCGGAGGAGGAGTATGGACATTGTTCCTGTGGATGTCCATCGTATTAGGGACTACCCTTCTTGTGGGAGGCGTCGCCTTCGTGGCGGTTATTGGATGGCCAAGATGCGGCGGAGTATGGCTGAGGAGACCGAAGACGGGGTGCACTTTGGAGGAAGCGTTGCGGCACGTAGAGGTGAAGACCCCTAAGGGGCCGGTGGAGAATTTGGACTCATAGTACCGGGACCCTCGAATAGTGTTGTTCTAAAGTGCCGTTCAGGAGTGAAGCGACACTTTTTCAGTGAGGGGGGTATTGTAAAGGGTAGTGTGTTTAGTTTAATTGTAAAGGGTAGTGTGTTTAGTTGTAAGATATTAATTATTTAATATGAGTTTACTTGGGCTGGGCTGGCTGGTGCTAGAGAGGGGTTTTTCTGCTGACCGGTGCTAGATGTGGGGCCGGGGGACAGTGTCCAGCAGGCAGGGACTGGGTGTGCGTGTCAGTGCTGTAGCAGAGCAGACCCTCAGCATGTATTGGCCATGGATAATCCTAGGTGAGAGACCTTTGTCATACCCATTTATCTGATAGCCAGTCCCATTCCCGTTTAATTAGTTTTTATGGTGTTTATATTTTTTTTGTGTTAACTACTTTTTAATCTATTTGTAAAATATATGTATTTAAGAGAAATAGGATTATCATCACCTCCCTCTCACAGAAATCCTCATTACATATATATATATATATATATATATATATATATATATAATATAGATATAATATGTATGTTACCGCTCTAGCGGTCGCAATTTTTGTTTGATCGTTACCAAAACTCGATATTTAAACGTTTTATGCAAAAAGAATGATCAAGTTCCTTTATGCTGAAATCGGACCAGTGGGAGGGGGGGGGTTTAGAGGGTGGATTTTCGAAAAATTGAAATATCTCCAATACTATACGTCGGATCGAAAAATTTTATATAACAAATCATATTGAAAAATAAAATTACTAAAAATATTGTTATATACATTCTATTCCCTATCTTGAATATGAATATTAATGAGATATTGCACCGTGATATTGGCAATTTTTTATTAAATGCGGGCTGTTAACACGAGATTTTTGAAGTGTGGTCCCGCCAAAAGCTAGTTCCCGGCCCTTTGCCGTAACTGTTCGGCTTCTCGTATGGAGATTTCTCTATTGTATAACTTCACGTGGGAAATCTGCTTAGTTTTACGCAGCCCCTGCGTGACAGAGTTTTGATAATATTGCTAATTGGGGCGTGGTTGCCACTCTTTTCTAACCAGGGTTGGACTAAGCTTTTTACTTAATGACTTCCATCACGGGCCCAGACGGGAATCGAACTCGCCACTCTAGGTTTACCATGTGTAATTGAGGCCAACGCTTTAACTCTCACAGCTAGCTGAGCCCCACTTAAAATATTTAACAACTATCAATCTTTTTTTTTTTTTTTAAATGCTTTAAAAGTTTTACTTTATTAATTACAATAATTCAAAGTAGTAGGGAATAGTTGGGTTTCGGCTAATAAAGTTTTTCAAAATTCATCTTTTAGAGGATTTTTTATTTGCTGACAGTTTCGGGCAACCGTTGGTTCCCTTCTTCAGAGCAGTTTTTTATATGGGGGAAGAGCAGAGACCACGAACTGCGTACAGTGGAGACTACATTATGACTCAATGTAGTCATAATGTAGTCTCCACTGTACGCAGTTCGTGCTCTCTGCTCTTCCCCCATATAAAAAACAGCTCTGAAGAAGGGAACCAACGGTTGCCCGAAACTGTCAGGAAATAAAAAATCCTCTAAAAGAAGAATTTAGAAAACTTTATTAGCCGAAACCTATTACCTACTACTTTGAATTACTATAATAACGTCTAACAATACAATTGATTGTTTACTAATTACAGTTATTTTCAAAATAGAATAGTATAATTTTTATTGATATCATTATATATATAATAAGAATAAGATAATATATAATAGTATATTTTAATATGCCTGATAATAACATATATCAAGGCAATAGCCTTTGTCCCTTATGGTCCTGACTTGCTTTGAAACCAATGAGAGCTCGGCTATCAATAAACCATCAACAGTGAAGTATCCTGGAAAAACAGATAGTATATGGACGCAAGGAGCACGTCTCAACTACAAGAAATGATCCATATTGCTTCATATTTCAGTCTCGACATTGATGTGTCCTTTGGTTTAGACCAGGGGTCTCCAAACTAAGGCCCGCGGGCCACATCCGGCCCGCGGAGAGCTAACATACTTGAAAACTACTTTTAGAGAACATATTTTTTATAGCAAATTAAATTTAGTTTACTGAAGTATTCGATAGAAGGTACTACCTATTTCCGCTAGTGTCCACCAGATGTCGTGTCACGTTACTCCTCATGGCTCGTACTCTACGACTAATCTAGAAATTACAGATAATGACAGGAAAATTAATAATATGCAGTGTTGCCGTTTTGCGGACTTTAGTCCGATTTGCAGCCTTTTTTAAACGTTGCGTACTTTTTCGGACTTTTTTTTCATCAGTGAACTATTTCACTTTTTACCACCGGCAACAATGATAATATGGTTTTGGCCCTCAGAACTTACTGGAGTAATCAGTATGGCCCGAAGGCTGGAAAGTTTGGAGACCCCTGGTTTTTTAGACTAATGTTTTGTGATTCTTGGTGCTTCACCAAAAAGACGTCCTCCAACGTTCAATGATAAATTATATTTCCGCGATACGGGGCTCCTCGTGTACTCCATATAGCAGCATGAGAAATTAGAAAAAAAAAAAAAAACAACCGTCACCGCAAAGACGCCCTGGACGTATTTAAAACTAAGAAGATTTCCCACTGTGAAATACCTTTACAATAGAGAGATCTGCATTATGCTTACACTTACCACCGTGAGTTATTCAAAGGGTCAATGAGAACAGTAATAATGAGAAATCATTCATTGGAAATTTTAATCAAGATCCCAAACGGAATGCGTATGACTATTTGCCGCTGAATAGTAAAACAATAGGTATGCCAACCACTACAGAGCCTGAATAGACAGAAAGACATATTATTCTTTCCCCGGAGGAAAGAAAAAACAAATTTTAATGATTATACATCTGAATATAACATATTATCTTTATTGCAAACTATTTACTATATCTAGTACTGCAATTTATAATGAATCAGAATAATTTATATTTTAATAACTCGATAATTTTTCGATATTCGCTTCATGAGTTCGACCTCAATTGTTGATTTCCTTTAAGGGAAATCTGCTAAAAATGTGATATGCCAGTTGACACCAATGGAAGGTCTTCGTTGGAAGTGTGGGGCTTCCTTTCGCAGTCCTCTTTGGAATTGGTGTTTGTTACCTCCACTCCTGTTACAAGCTGTATTTTTATTTTATGCTCTCAAACAACAAAATTTACCCAAATCTCATTACAAGTCGTGTTTGAAACTTCATTAATTAGTTTTTGATTGAGTCAGGATGGTTAACAGTTGCTCTAACCCTCCTGGAGTAAGAACTTCTCTATATTCTGCTGCATCCTTTCATAGGTAAGTAGAAAATAGAAATGGATTTATTTACATTAAATGTTAACATAACATGATAGGATACGTCAAACATTTTTGTTTCTTATAAAAATAAAATTACTACAGCTGTGTTAAAATCATTACTACGAGAGAAAAAAGTATTAATTTGTGGCAACAGTGGTGGAATCAAACAGATAAAGGATTGCATCTAAAATTATATATCCCTGCTTTAATAACCAATGTCTCAACATACATTTTATCTAACACAAATACTAACTGTACACGGAAATACAAACTCTTATTTATACAGATTCAAACTTACTGACTCAAATACTTGTAAATGGTACAGTTACACTGAACAGACATTCATCCACCTGATTTATGAATGTAGACTGACTCAAGACATGCAATGACAGTTAAAGACTCATATTGCCGCATCGCCTATCAGTCCCCATATTTTATTTTCAAAACACCTAATTTATTAAAAGCAAGAGCCTATGGTATTCTTCAGGTAAGAGAGGAAAAGATAATATAATATTAATATTATGTAATTTTTTTATTGGTTATTTAATCGTATTCATTGATTGTTCTTATTTAATTTTTTTTTGCCAAGTTTAATTTTCACATTCTTATTTACATTTTTTAATATGTATATATATTATTATATAAAAAATTGTTAAACATTTTGACAAAGTGCACATATAATGCGAATATGGATATGATGTGCAGAAAATAAAATCCCTCCACCGGGATGCAGAGTTGCATTTAATAAATTAGGGTTACTATGTAGAGGAACTACGTATATATATATATATATATATATATATATATATATCATGTCAATTGATACATTTACCCTTATCGAATAGCATTTATTCTCATATAATACATCCATTATAAAATTCGCTCTAACTCCAAGAATACATTTTATAAAATCTATTAATTTAATAATTATACATAATATATTAATTTCCCAATCTTAATACCACTCTAAATATATAACATACATTTTTTTAATTTATGCATGTGCAAATTTCTTAAAGTATGACAAGCTTTATAAATGATGAGCAACTTGTCCCACATTAATGTGGCAATGTACTTGACCATAAATCATATTTTATCTAATTTTTTGACAAATATTTTGTAGTTTTATTTAATAATTGTATATTTTTCATAGTATTCATCTTGTGTATAAAAGCTTTCTTCAGACATGAAGTTCTTTAATTTATTTTTAAACATGAATATGTTTTAATAGATTTATCATATTCCGTCAGAAAGTTAAAGTGTTTTACACCTCAAAATTTAGTTTTCTCAGAGCTGATTTATTTCTTTAAACTACACATGAAGGGTTGCTAGCAAAAACTCCATTAGTCCAAAAATCTGAAAAATGAGTTTGAGATGTCATTATGTAGTGTACAGTACTCATTTACTGGTACTATGAAATTCATCTATAACACCTCTCATTGCACTGTTTCTGGAGTTAAAAATACGGCGATTCCACAATAACCCCACTAGTTAGGAACGCTTCGCCTAACTACCTTAAGGAGTTTCACACGAGACTGTTGGCCTCTTGTTGCAGCAGCCGACTCAAATTGAGTACCAAACTGACAATAATGATGCGATGATGGATTTTTCCAAAGTTATTATACATGTTATTCAACATTTTGCTTTTTCTGAGTTGGTATTCTGGCAGGTGGATTTCTGAGTTGGTATTCTGGCAGGTGGATTTTGCTTTTTAATTTTTCTTAAATTATTCATTTTTCTTGTTACAATTATTATATCAAATAAACAAGTGACTCAATACGCCGAATACTATTTCTTCTACCTGATCATGTTATCTATATGCTATTTGCCTTCTAGGTTTTTGTTGAATTTTACCAAGAACCCCACTAGTCCAGAACATTCTTGTTCCCCAATGAAAGAGGATGTATTTGATCATCTGTAAATTAGTATAGATAACATTCCTGTTCCCCAAAGTGTTTATTAAAAAAATATCAAAATTTTAATCCCTCATGAAATGAAGATAAACAATTTTCTTTAATGACCAAAAAAGTGCTTTTTTGACTAGTGGGTTTTTTGCTAGCAACCCTCAATTGTGCCTGATACACTGATTTTCATTTTGTCCTTTAAGATTACCTATGCATCCCGAAATGAAGAAGAAGCGGATTGTAGCTTTGAGAAGGAAAAACTTTATTCTTACACCAAGTTCTGGTATTTGTTCGAAACAACATTCTGATTTCTATCCGACTTCCACCACTGGCTTCATTACATTTAGGAAGAATTCTGCTGCTCCCCGCATTTTCTATTTTCCTTCTCAAACACAGGCTCTCAAAAGAAGGTATTTACTACTGCTTCTATCAGAAATTAATTTTCTTGTTATGTAGTCCAATCATTTGAAAATTTTACAAACCAATTTACAACTCGCCATGTTTTTGATTATAGGAGACAAAATCAGAAGAGAGGCCAAGTTAACTTGAAGGAGTAGATTCCAGGCCAAGAACTAGCTAGGTAAATACAGTTCCAGGATATATTTGCACTTCTAATTATACTAAGCAATGTATGACTTTTAAATAATTCTTTTTAATATTTTCATATTTATATACTTTTTTCTTCTTTTTTTTTACAACTGTGTAAAGAACAAAAAAAAAGGCTTATTAAATACTCATATTGTTAATAGTATCATGGACTAAAATTACATTATAATGAGAATAATAATATACTATTGAAAACTCAAATATTCCTTAATAAATTTAAAATATTATTAGCAGATATGGAAGAGTCTCCAAGTGCGAAGACTGTATTTCTTATTTTATTCAATTTGTTAGAATCTTCAATCAGTTGTTTCACGGCCAAGTACTAGCAAGTAAAATACAATTCCACGAGATATTCACACATCTAATTATACTGCAGAATGTAGCAGATTTCCCTCTTGAGTTTTAATAATAGATAAATCTACATACTGCTAACACAACACCACCATGAATATTAGGTGAATAAATACAAACGGTAACAAGAAATCTTTCCCCTCCCAGCGGAAAGCGTCTCAAGTGTAAACAAACAAGTCTGCCAATGACTTTCAGATATTGTTTTTCTTTCCGACACTGGAAAGAAAAACAATAACTGAAGCATATCAGAATATAACATATTAATTTTATTGAAAACTATTTACTATATCTAGTAGTGTAGTTATAATGAATCAGAATAATTTTGATCTCAATCAATCAAATTTAGTAGTCCAAGAACTTAAGACAGGAGGGAAGGGGTGGGGGTCATGAGAACATATTTGTGTGTCTCGTACAATAAAGTTCTCTTGAAAACTATGTTTGGTATTTAAGCTTTGGTGTTAAAGTGGTTTATTATATAACAGAGTATTGTTTATATAGCATGAGTAGAAGTGCAGGTTTACTATAGGCTGAAAACTAAAAAATGTGAATATCTCGGTTAATATTAAAGATAGTGAAAAACGTATATAAAACATGTTTAGAACATTAAATTTGCAATAAGATTGGTTCTATTTTTTCGATTAGATGCATAATAACAGAGATATTAAAAATTTTCAAAATCTCCCCTTGTCCGAT
Source organism: Riptortus pedestris (assembly GCA_019009955.1). Lineage (NCBI taxonomy): Eukaryota > Metazoa > Arthropoda > Insecta > Hemiptera > Alydidae > Riptortus > Riptortus pedestris. The sequence goes on from CM032231.1 coordinate 148,637,539, forward strand.
TTTAGCCGTTAACAAACTCTTTTGTTTTACATAAAAAGATTAAATATCGAGTTTGGTAACGATCAAACAATAATTGCGACTGCTAGAGGGGTAACAGACAAATATATATACAATTTTGAACAAACCTCATTTTTGTCCTCTCCAAAATCAGGTAGGATCAAGGGACATTTGAAGAAATTTTTTGAAAATCGTGTCATGAGTACGACCTCAATGCTGATTTCCCTTAAGAGAAATCTGCTAAAAACCAATCTTGCAATTTTAAAGTTCAATTATTGTTGTTCTCTAGAGTTTTTCTCTTTGCCAAATATTAAGCCAACCCTCAGTCAATAAGGCAGCATTCAAGGACATAGATAACAATCTAGGATGGATATGACCCAATTCTTATTTATTGTTTAGTTAATACTACAAAAAGGTCACCATTGCCTAAAACACCTTTATTTTGCAACACAACACTGTATATAAATATCTTATTAGTTTGCAAGATATATAAAAAATAATGATATAAAATTATTATCACATTAAAATTCGGAATGAATCACAGTTTGTAATTTTATGATAATTTATCTCCTCCCCTGTTCCCTTTTTCTTTTAGCAGACATCAAAAGCAAACTGTATTCGTTTATAATAAAAATATGAAAACAAAAAGATGATGGTCCTTTAATATTTTATTATTATTTTTATTAACCTTCAATTTGTGCTACTATGGCGGATAGGGACGGGTTATCTACAGGTTACCACCCTTTTTTAGCCAGGGTGGGACTAAGGATTTTTGCAGATTTCCGCTAAGGGAAATCAGCTATTAAGGTCGTACTCATGAGGCGATTTATGACATTTTTCTTCAAAAGACGTCAGGAGATGACAAAAATGAGGTCTGTTCAAAACTGTATATGTATATATATATATATATATATATATATATATATATATATATATATACTAGCTCAGATACCCGGCTTCGCGTCGGGAATTCATTTGGAGGCCTGAATGGTGGTGTTGGTATCATTTTTGGCAAGGCTTTAACTTTGCACAATATTTTGACATTTACCCGTTCGCCAGTGTTTAGGGTTAATATCCCGTTGCGTTGGAAGTGATGATGTTTAATAATAAAATTTATTTTTTATGTAAGTCTTCACTGTTCCTCCAAATTGTCCATATTTTCTCCCCACGTCTCCTGTGCATTATGCACTAGATTTCTTGAGTTATAAGTACTAAAATATAACATACATTTGAATTAATTTCAGGCCTCCCTTTTAACCCCCACTCCTGTATAGGTACCTGTTAGTATGGTTTGTCATATTGAAAGCAAGAATTCTGAGCAAAAGTTTCTCCTAAATAACAAAAAAAATTACTTTTGTTATGTGCATAATTGCCGAAACTACAATAGGAAACGAAATATCAATATTTTTAATGTTCAGGGTCTCCCTTATAACCCCCACTCCTGCCTGTCCCCATAGAGAAAAGTAATATAGCTTTTTATAAGAAGCGTTAGTGCCAATACACATACTGAGTGTTTTAATTAGTTCGGTTGAGTCTATTGTGCCAAAGGTAACAAACAAACAAACAAACATACACGAAAGAAACAATATGCAGATATGGTGTCTATGACATGTGAAACGAAAAGTTATCGTGAAATTTCGCGACAAAAATCAATGTACAGACAGAGGTTACAATTTTATATATATATATATATATATACATATATATACATACATATATACATAGTGACTGAGGGTTGGGTTAATATTTGGCAAAGTGAAGAACTCAACTCTATAGAACAACATTAATTGAACTTTAAAATTGCAAGATTGGTTTTTCACTTCGCTATAACTTTTTAGCGAAATTTGGACCGTATTATAATAATATATTATAATTAGAATTAATTATTCCAGGTGAGATACCTGGTAGTTCGTATACGAAAAAAGTGGTATATAACCAAAGTTACTCTAATTAGCAAAATAAACAACTCTTGTTATGTTTATAAATTTGCCGATAAACCAATAGGAAACGAAATATCGCTATTTTTAATTTCTGCTCTCTCTTATAACCCCCACACTGCCCGTCCCCTAGAAAAGTTGGTATGGCTTCCTTATAATGAAAAGGGGGGGGGGGGGGGGGGGGGGGGGGGGGTCGTTAGTGCTAATACACATACCGAGTTTTATTTATTTCGGTTGGGTCTTTTTGTCCCAAATAATATTGTTGACTTCCCCTATAAGTCATAGAAGCGTAAAATAACTCATTTATAATCTCGGAATACGATGAAGGTTGTTTTATTACAAAAGATACTCTAAATAACAAAATAAACAACATTTTGTTATGTGCATATTTGCGAAAAAACCATAGAAAACGAAATATCGCGACATTTAATTTCAGGTCTACCCTTAGTAAACCCCACTACCTGTTCGTCTCAGAGAAAATTAATATAGCCTACTCTCTCAAGTTTGACCAGTACTGCTCACGGTGTGCCAAGTTTAATTTAAAATTCGGTTAAGTATTTTATGCGTGAAAAGGTAACATACAAACAGACACCAAAGAATAAAATGCAGTTATGGTGTCTGTGACATGCGAAATCGTGACAAAATCATTGTGACAGACAGAGATTATATATTAATTATATATATATATATATATTTATATATATATATATATATATATATATATATATATATATATTATTGCTCTAGCGGTCGCAATTTTTGTTTTATCTTTAACAAACTTGATATATAATCGTTTTATACAAAAAGACAGATCAAGTTCGTTAACGGCTGAAATCAGAGCAGGGGGGAGGGGGGTGTAGAGGGGAAGAATTTCAAAAATTCTTAATATCTCTGTTATTATGCGTCGGATCGAAAAATTGTATAAAACCATTCGTATTGCAAATTTAATGTTCTATAAATGTTGTTATGTACATTTTTTCACTATATTGATTATTAACTGAAATATTTGCATTTTTTAGTTTTTGGTCTTCAGTAAACCCACACTCCTACTAATCTCATATTAACAATATTTTGTTATGTTATGAAGCAGTTTACTTGAAGCTTAAATAACAAATATTGTTCTCATTGAACTTTTAATTTTTGAGATAAATGCAAAAACGTGACGCACTTGGGAAATCTGCTTAGTTAAACTCAGCCCCTGCGTGACGGACTTTTATTTAATGAGTTCGTCACTAAATAAATTCCTCTTGGAATCGAATTCGCCACTCTAGGGTTACCATGTGAGATTAAGGCTTTTAACTCACATGGCTAACCTTAGCCCCAAATTATATTTTACAAATAAAACATTTTTGGTCATGTGAAACTAAATAATTTCATTTTCAACAGATTTTTACTTAGAAATTGAGAATACATGGTGAAATGAGATCACTAGAGTGCCATTCCAGCACATGGGAAATCCGCTAAGTTTACTCAATTTACGCTTATACTGAGATGACCTGAGATATAATAATGTACTCGAAACTATAATATCTCTCCTTAATTAAACACTACCATTCTGTTTTTCAGATGTAGCTATTGTTGTAAATGCTGGCTGAATAGACAGGCGTTCATCAACTGCTATAGCACTGTCTAAACAAGAAGGTGTCTGTACTGAAAACGTTGGCAGTGCCGATGGAAAGGTGGGAATCACTGCCAGGAGAATAGTTCCTTGCAAGGCACTATGAACCTTAAAGTACCGGCACCTCTCCCATCTCGATTGCTTTTGATTCAACACAGTTCCCAGGGTAAGGCTTCAAATCATCTCCTCTATATGATTATTGTAACTTTAATGCCACCTTTCAATTTTCCATGGGGAAACAAGCTATTGAGGTTATATTTATGATTCATGATGTGATTTAAAAAAAAAAAAAAACTTTTTCACACAGGAATTCGATTAATATTTGAGTTACAAATGAATAAAACAACAATTATAGAGCATTAACCAAGATTGTTTGTATATCATTTTATTCATAATAGCAGAGATGTTTTGAATTTTCATTTCCCCCTCTCTCTAAATGTTTCCATATTCCTTCTTAATTAAGCCTTATAATTTTTTATTCAGATGTAGCTAATGTTGTTAATGCTGGCTGAATAGAAAGTGCCTTCATCAATGGCTATTGCACTGTCTAAACAAGAAGGTGCCTGTACGGGAAATATTGGCATTGCCGATGGAGTGGTGGGTATCACCCCGGGTTGGATTGTTTGCTTGTGGGGCACTATAGTCCTTAAAGTACCGGGACCTCACCCATTTCCATTGATTACCATATCTCCATTTATCACAGTTTCGAGGGTAAGACTTCCTTTAAGGGAAATCAGCTACTGAGGGTTTACTCATAGCACGGTTTTTGAAAAAAATCATTAAATGTCCATCGATCCTACGTAGGAGATGACCAAAATGAGGTCCATTCAAAATTATATGTATATTTGTCTGTTACCGCTCTAGCAGCCGCAATTGTTATTTAATTATTAGCAAACAGATATATAAGCATTTTATGTAAAAATGAAGATTAAGTTCGTTAATGACTGAAATCGGACTGTGGGGAGGAGGGGTTTAGAGGGGAGGAATTTCGAAATTCAAAATATCTTTGTTACGTCGATCAAAAAATTGTATAGAACCAATCTTATTGTTAATTTAATTGGCCTATAAATGTTGTTATGTAGGTATTTTTTTTACCATGAATATTAACAAAGATATTTGGATTTTTTAGCTTTCAGCCTTCAGTAAACCCCCACTTCTACTCATCTCATATTAACAGTGAGCCCTTATATCATGGGCCACATTATTCTAAGCTTAAATTTCATATATTGTTTTTAAGAGACCTTTATTATGTGAGATATATTGAAATTTGTTGTGTGATGATGTGGTAAGTTAATTAAGATTTTACTTTCATGTTTCGAAAATGTTTACTTGATCTATACCATACTCAATATTTAACGGTTTCAGTCAACACTTAGGATTATATTTGTTATTGGCTGAAATCAGGTCTGGAATAGGGGAGGGGGTGATATTCAAAAAGTCTGTCACGCAGGGGCGGCGTAAACTAAGCAGATTTCCCATGTAAAGTTTTACAATAGAGAAATCTTCGTAGTGGTAACACAACACCACCGTGATTAAATACAAACGGTAATAAGAAATCTTTCAGTTAATTAAAATAAATTCCCAACTGAAACGGCTTCTGAATTGTAAGAATAATTTATATTTCAATATCTCAAATTTTAATAGTCCAAGAACTAAAGAAGGGGGGGGGTGCGGATGAACAGAACGTATTTGCATAAATCTCACAAAGTAACAAAGGTAAAATAAGGTTAGAAACGACAGGTAAGGTTAGAAGAAGCTTCCACCTGAGCCAAGTAATGGCGAAAATGGCCGACCTAATCCGAACTATATCCGACCACAGACTTCATAAAAATGCAAATATCTCGGTTAATATTCAAGATAGAGAATAAATGTATATAACAATATTTATAGTAAATTTAATTTGCAATAAGATTGGTTTTATACAATTTTTTGATCTGATGCATAATAACGGAGATATTTTGAATTTTCGAATATCCTCCCCTCTAAACCCCCCTCCCACTAGTCCGATTTCAGCCATTAACGAACTTGATCTGTCTTTTTACATAAAACGGTTAAATATCGAGTTTCGTAACGATCAAACAAAAATTGCGACCGCTAGAGCGTTAACAAATATATATATATATATATATATATATATATATATATATAATTTTGAACGGACCTCATTTTGGTCATCTCCTGGGTAGGATCGATGGACATTTGAAGAAATTTTTCGAAAATCGTGTCATGAGTACGACCTCTATAGCTGATTTCCCCTAAGGGAAATCTGCTAAAATTCAAAATATTTTCATTGTTATGAGTTGGATTGTAAAATGCTCTCCAGCTATTGAGGTTGTACTTATGATGTATGATGTCATTTTAAAAAACTCTGTCACTTAGGAGCTGTGTAAAGTTAGCAGATTTCCCACGTGCTAGCGTGACACGCTACTCATTTCTTCTCACCATTTATTTCCAATTTGTAAATAAAAATCCAATGAGTAAAAGTGGGATGTTTACTCAAGAATGAAAACAAGAAATAATGCACAACTCGATTAGTATTTGAGTTACAAAGAAATGAATTGAACAACAATTGTAGAGCATTGGCAGTTTAACGAGATTGGTTCTATAACATTTTACAATATGACTCATAATAACAGAGATTTTATGAATTCCCCTTCCCTCAATAACTTTAGTGATGAATGGAACTGTTAAATTGTGTATGATATAGATCAGATAAACATTTAACTCAAGATCTTAAAATCTTAAGTGTGACATCATCATGCACTTGTATTTGTTGTATAAAAAATAAGCTTTATGTAATAATTGCATCTGATGTGAACTGAATGATTATGAATTTTAATTTAAGTAACTACAATATTTATCCAGAAAATGATTACTTAACCTTTTAAAATGTTTGCTCCAATAAATTTTATAGAGGACAAATATCAAGCACAAATTCATTGTCCATTCACCATACTTGAAGATGGTTGTAGAACTATCTTTTTCAACTTGGAAGAATTAGTTTCTTTAAAAATTCATTTATTGGAAGGTTGACTTTTGACACTTGCAACAGAGTCTACAACTAGTTCTTTTACTGTTCTTTGTGCATTATGAGTAGAGCTCATGAGTATTACATATTTATTTTAATAATGGGTCTAGGAGTACAGATCTTGTAATTCATAAGGCACAGGAAGTGTGCATAAATAAACAGCTCATTGGGAAGACTTCCTGTTAATATGACTTATACAAATTATGAAGACTGCTACAAGACATCAATGTATAGATATATGCTCAACAGGCAGTCATCATAATTCTCATAGTACTGGATGTGTCATAAAACAAACAAGTTGGTTGAGAGACTTTCTGTTTATGAGACCTGTTTCCCAGAGCTGCTTCCCATCATATCCAGCACTATACAAGTTATGATGACTGTCTGTCGAGCTTCAGCTGGGTCAGCACTCAGCTGGAAATACGGCAATGGAGAGAGCACAACCAAGCTCTTTATTATTTATCACACACTAGCTAAGGTGCCCGGCTTCGCCCAGGAAATCATTTGATGTTGAATGATGATGGTATTTTTTTGGGCTTTACTTTGTACAATATTTTTACATTTTCCTGTCTCAATGGTTAGGATTTACACCCGAGTTTGGCGTGCTACACTATACACAATATTTTTATGTTACCTGTTTCCTGTGCATGCATCTTTTTTTTTATATATGGCATAATCATAGATTATCATATTATTATAGTCAAAAATACGGAGTTGTGTTGATTTCGATATAGTCTTTCTTGTCCTATATAACATTGTTAACCCCTTCTGTATTTTTTGTGTATACCTCATTCATACTTCATTATATGGCAAAAGTGCATATAGCAAAAGTTACTTAATAATAAAAGAAACAACTTTTGTTATATGCATGTTATATGGTGCTGGATTTGGGTAAATATATCATGTTTAGGAATGAATATATGTTTCCCCCACTTACATATTTCTTTAATGTTTGCCATTTGATATTTTTATAATATGCATGGACTATTTACACGTTTTAAGATTTGTTCATAATTATTTTTTTTAGATTGCAAAGGAAGGAATCTATCACTGTGCATTGATGAAGAAATCCAAGGAGACAAAACTTAGAAGAAACAATCTTTCAATTATAAAAGGGAAAGCTAACCATAATTCAATCCATTGCAGAAAGTAAAAAAAAAAAAAAAAGAACATCTTTTGTTTGCTTTCCCAAGTTTGTATGTCTAGGTAGATAGATGGTAACTCATGGAAGTGTGAAACAGATTTAGAGTTTACCGTTTAATGTATTTGATGTAGAGAATATTTTATCCATTTCGACTGTTTAGACAAATACGGATGGTAAGTCTCAAATTGAGAGTGTTATTTGGTTGAAGAACGTTGAAAATGATGACACTATATCAAAACTAGTTGTGTATTTCTTGAAGGGAGAAAGTCCTGAAATCAATCGGACGAATGAGTCAACAAGTAGAAATTTTCCTGAGACTAACCAGCGCCAGGAGTCGAAGTAAGATGAAGAACTAGTTGGAATTATCAAGCTTGTTGGCAAATCCTCCTCCAGGACCTTGCATCTTTGCAGTCTTTTGCAATGTCATCGTCATCCCTTCCATGAATATTGTCAAGTGAACAATAATACCACAAGAAATGGAGAAACTAGAGGACCACCTACTAGCAATCCTATTAATTCCGCGTGCATTTCAAAATCTTCACATTCAAATACAAGCTGGCTGTCAACCACCAACAGCCATGTACCATGGTAGTCAATGAAATTTTTTTTTTTTCTTTTAGTGAGCATTATAGCTCTTTGAGATCTTTAGCCGTCCTTGAACGAGGCACAAGGGATTCGTGATCAGAATTTTTACACTGTGAGTAATAAGGTTCAACCCCTGTTAGCCAAGGAGGACCTGGAATGAATTGTCTCCAATAGACAAGCCCCATTGTACTCGAAGGCCAGTTCACAATGTCATAATGTGGACGGAATGGCTGTTGCCAAGATCGCTGAGGTGGAGCCAGGCTTGGTGAGGGTTCTGCCGGTAACCCTGTCTTACAAAGGTGTTTGGTGCAAGAAGAGTGCAGATGCTGCTCAGTGGAACCTGGTTGGTGTGGGCCAAGTTCAGTACCTTTACTCGAGGCTTCAGGGCAGTTGGCAGACCCAGAGAAGGTGTTGGATAGGCTCAGCAAGGCTGATACAAAACCTAGAATTTATCTTGTTATGCTTATTTATTCATTTAATTATTTCTCTGTTGATTAGATTGCTCTTTTTTTATTGTTTTTATTTTATATTGAATTTTTTTCTTTCTCTTTCGTTTTGTTTCGTTTGTTATAATTTATGTGATTACGTAGCTTGTATTTCTTTATGTAAAATAAAACTCAGTGTATTATAAACATAAAATTTATTTTAATCTACTGTATGTAAAGGGGGATTTAGGTCAAATAGATATAGACAAAAAGACGTATTGAATAAACAGCCAGCCCTCTCTCGCCTAAGATTGGACTTAGTAGCCGGGCCTGGAGAGGGGGAAGCGATGGTAGGCAGAGTTAGCCGAGTACAGGAGAGGTATGCTGCCTTAAGCCCTTGCACTATGGACATGACAGCTAAGGGCCACCCATACTATTTACCAAATAGCCGTTACTCTTTTGTGGTATAGTGTAAATTTTATAATCTCGTTTTTATGTCTATAATGCCCTCTTTTGTATTGATATTATTGTTATAATAGTAGATTGAATTATATACTAATTTGTGTTTATTATTTGTTAAATGTAAATACAGTTTTAATAATGAATTAGTTCAGTCACCTTTTTTCTCCCACCTTTACATATTATATATTTACCATTGTTTTATACAGCTTTTCCCCATCTTTCCACTAACTCTATAATGCCGTGTTCATAGATTGTTTCAGATTTATTGTTAAAAAACTGAGCCAAATGGTTTTTGATGTCCTCTTCCTTTGGAATTTCTTTCCATTGATGGAGTTGTGCAGAGAGCGGAATAAGTGGTAGTCACTCGTAGACCTGGTGAATAGAGAGGCTGGGGCAAAAGGTGTCGTGCAAGGCTCAATAATTTATTGCGAGTGGCCATTGAGCTGTGAGGCCTAGCATTGTCTTCGTGGAACACAACGCTCTTCCGATTTGCTAGTTCTGGGTTAAATTGATTGATCCAGCCAATTTTAGCAGATTTCCGTTAAGGGAAATCAGCTATTGAGGTCGTACTCATGACGTGATTTTCGAAAATTTTCTTCAAATATCCATCGATCCTACCCAGGAAATGACAAAAATGAGGTCCGTTAAAAATTTTATATATATATATATATATATATATATATATATATATATATATATTTTTGTCTGTTAACACTCTATCGGTCGCAATTTTGCTTGATCATTACCAAACTCCATATTTAAACGTTTTATGTAAAAATAAAGATCAAGTTTGTTAACAAAATATTGTATAGAACCAATCTTATTGCAAATTAAATTTACTCTAAATATTGTTATATATATATGTTTTCATTATCTTAAATATTAACCGAGATATTTGCATTTTTTAGTTTTTGTCCTTCAGTAAACCCTTACTCCTACGCTTGTGATATCAACAATATGCTCTTATATTATGAAGCACTTTCTTTGAAGCATAAATATCAAATATGGTTCTCATTGAACTTTTATGTTTTGAGATAAATGTACATAAGTGACGCAATTGCGAAATCTGCTTAGATAACGCAGCTCCTGCATGATGGACTTTTGTTAATTGTGAGCAGGATAGAGTTGAATCAATTGTTTGTCCTGATGGCAGTAGCTCATAGAAAATAACTCCCTTGAAATCCTACGATACAGAAAGCATTATCTTTTCTTTGGATGCAATCCAAGTTTTGACATTCCCCTAGGAGCCTCACTACTAGGACCCCAAGATTTTCTACGGACTACAACTTTTCATCTCCTGATATCAACCAATTCAAAAATGGGTCGTTTTGTTGCTGTTTCCATAGTCGATTACAAGCAGAAATGTGTGTTGCCAAGTTGACTTCGGTTGGAGAGTGAGGGAGCCAAACTTTAAGCCTAACATTTAGGGCCATAGCAATCTCTCGCACAGATTAGTTTGGATTTTGATCTACAATAGCCTTAACATTGTTTCAATTTTGTGTGGGCGACCAGACCGTTGAGCATCATTGATGTCAAAATATATTGAATGAAATTTGGCAAAACAATTTTGACTGGTGCGTTCGGTTATGGCATCATCCCCGGAAACTCTGCAAATTTTTCTATCAGCTTCTGCAGCACGCTTAGCTTTTTAAAATAATACACCAAAATTTGCCGATAATGAATGATATTTTCTCTCTTATTCAGAGTGCAATAGCTAACACAATACTCAGCTAGTTCCAACAAGTGTTAACAGATATAGTTGTTGACTCATTACAAACAAGATAATCAATCCACCTTATTGATTAATTCATCGGATAAGAAGTATATCATAGTGACAAAAATAAACAGAAATGTCCGTCATGCAGGGACTACATCAACTAAACAGATTTCCCACGGGAAGGTTTACAACAGAAAAATTTACATACATACTGGTAACACCCCATGAATGTTAAGGGAATAAATACAAATGGTTAAACTGGAAGGACAACACAACCGTTCATATTCAGTGATCCAATTTTACAAACGTTAATAAGAAATCTTCTAACCACGGGGGGAAGGGCATTCTTCCAATTGTTATAACAAAAGGGCAGCCAACATTGAAAAAAAGCTTTGAAATAGATGGGAAAAAAAATAGGACCAGTAAAGAAGGAAATAAACACAAATTTAATGAATATATATCTGAACTAGCTCAGATAAACATTCGCCCGGGAATTAATTTTTTTGATTTGTGATATAACTTATTTACTATAAAAGCTCGTACACGTTAAAAATAATTTGACATTTAAAAGTCGGAGATTCAGGGATAATAATTTTTTTTTATCTCAAATAAAACAATCAAATGTTTATTTGTAAATCAAGTCCTCCAAAAAGAAAACAGATTTCCCGTCTCCTGTGCATAATGCATTATTTTCAGTTCCTAAGGAAAAACTCTTGAAATAATATTTGGGTTAATTTTTAAGCTTCGGGAATTAAATGTGGGTTATATTTTAATAACAAGTTGAGGATAACAATTGTTTTATGTTACCCATGGGAATAGTGAGGTGGGGGAGTTGTTCCGCGGGGAAGGGCTGAAACAAAAGCTGACCTAAATGCAATATTCTTATTTCTCGATTTAATTATTTGAAGGTTTAGAGGAGGGGAATAAATAGTTATTATTTAATATATTTATTTCAGGCCTCCCTTATAACCCCCACTCCCGTTCTAACCTGTACGTTTTAATATAGTTTCTAATTATGGAAGAATTGGTTCTAATTGACATACCGAGTTTTTCCAATTTGTCGGTTTAATGTTTATATGGGAGATAATTGAAGGTAGTTTTTGTATATTTCTTTTCCCCCCCTATGCTCCCCCCTTCCCACTGGTTGGATTTCAGCCCATTAAACGAGGTATGATCTTTGTCTTTTTTACCATTTCAAACGCTTATATATTGAGGTTGAGTAACGGGATAAGGGGAAAATCTTAAACGAAAAACCGCTATTATAAATTTCAGGGACTTATAACCCCCACTCGTGCCCGTTCCTAACAAACCTGAGTATAGCTTATTATGGAAGACGTTAATACTAAAGGAAATACCGAAGTGTGGTATTTTTAAATCGGCCAAATTGATTTCTTGCCCATAGTGCATAAATAAAATTTTGGAATGTAGCTCTTCGAATTTTTAGCTGTTTAACTCATTTGGAATTCCGTAATTGGGGGAAAATTTCCCATTCCATCAAAAGTTACTCAAAAAAAAAAGATAGGGGGACTTTTCCACCATATGTGGTGGACTACTTAAAATTTAATAGGAAATGAGGTATTGGGTTTTTCCCCTCCTGAAGTTTAGGGGGTTGAATAGATAAAATCGATCACCACTGGTAGCAACAAAAACACTATCGTGATTTAGCCTAAAGTCTAAGATGGGCTATTAAAAAAACCAAACGATAAAATAAGGAATATCTTTCCCCTTATTCAGGAAATTAAAGGAATAGCCGGTGTGGCGTGAAAATGGGAACGCAAACATTTAAACCGGGGTCTGAAACCAAATCTATCGGCTCACAGGAAATGTGAAAGGAAACCATATCCCAAAATTTTAACTGGAAAAATATCAATCCGGGGGGGGGGGGGAAAATTTTAAAAACATATTAATATCTTTATTGAAATATTTTACCTATTTTTTACTATATCTTGTAATTGTGATTTTTATTAATTGGAGTCAATAATTATAATTGGTTACCCTTTTTTTTAAATTTATAAAATTGTTCGTTCCCAAGATTGGGGTCGTAATAAGGAACGGAGGGGGCGGGGGGGGAGTTCACCACAGGGGGGGGGGGGACAATATTTGCATTTTTGTTTATAATTTATATTGGTTCTTTCTTTGGAATAATCCAATATTTGTTCATTTTTTTAAGCTTCAAAATTTACTTTGGGGGCCTTATTTTTTTATGAACAGAGTATTGTTTTGGTCAATTCTTTGAGTTTGCAAAATATCTCAGTTTAATATTTTTTCACGATAGGAGAAATAAATACCCAGAAATATTTACAAATAATTTATATGTTATAATTTTTTATTTGCTATAAGGGGTTGGGGGAATTTGTGATACATATTTTTTCGGATCCGGACGTATTCAGTATAGTGGGGGGAGGGGAAGATATTTCGATATTTTCCAAAAAAATTTTCTTTCAACAGTTTCTAAACCCCCCTGCCCCCAACTGCGTTTCCGATTTTTCAGGCCCCCATTAACGAAACTGTTGGATCTTTCTTTGTACATAAAATACGAACTTTAATAATATCGAGCTTTGGGGTAACGGATTCAAAAAAACCAATAATTGGGCGATATATATATATATATATGTGTGTGTGTGTATATATATATATATATATATATATATATATATACATACATTTACATATATATATATATATATATATATATATATATATATATATATATATATATATATATATATATATATACTAGCTAAAGTACCCGGCTTCGCCCGGGAATTCATTTGAGCCGGAATGATGATGGTATTTTTTCGGCGACTTTACTTTGCATAATATTTTGACATACCCCCGTTTTAGCAGATTTCCCTTAAGGGAAATCAGCTATTGAGGTTGTACTCATGACGGAATTTTTGACATTTTTCTTCAAATGTCCATCGATCCTACCTAGTAGATGACGAAAATGAGGTCCGTTCAAAACTGTATATATATATCTATATATATATCTATCTATCTATCTATCTATCTATCTATCTATCTATATATTTGTCTGTTACCGCTCTAGCGGTCGCAATTTTTGTTTGATCCTTACCAAACTTCATATTTAAGCGTTTTATGTAAAAAGAAAGATCAAGTTCGTTAACGGCTGAAATCGGACCAGTGGGAGGGGGGGTTTAGAGGGGAGGATTTTCGAAAATTCGAAATATCTCCGTTACTATACGTCGGATCAAAAGATTGTATAGAACCAATCTTATTGCAAATTAAATTTACTATAAATATTGTTCTATACATTAATTCTCTATCTTGAATATTAACCGAGATATTTGCATTTGTATTCTGCGTGTCACCAATAGGCTATGTTCGGAGTTTCCGACGAGAGCTCTGGCGGCCATTTCCATAACTATCGTCCCTTGTGAATAGGTTAAGAGGTTAGGTTAACTGTTAGAAACTACTGGGTTATTACGCCCTAAATAATGTTTTTTAGGTTTAGAGGTTTCTTACTACTACAGTTGTTATTAGGCAGATTTCTCTATTGTAAAACTTCACGTGGGAAATCTGCTTAGTTTACGCAGCCCCTGCGTGACGGACTTTATCAGTGTTTAGGGTTAGTACCCGTGGTTGGTTTGGAATAGAAAATGAAATATTACGAATTTTTATTTCAGGCCTCCCTTATAACCACCACTCCCGTTGTAACCTAAACATTTTAATATAGCTTATAATCATGTAAGAATTAATGCTAATTTATATATTCTGAGTTTTGTAGGAATCAGTTCAACCGTTAGTGCCCAATAAAATAGTTGACTCCCGCTTTAGCTTTTAGTGTATATCTCGTTTATAATTTGTTATACAACAAAAGTGAACATAACAAAAGTTTCTCTAAATAACAAAATAAACAACTTTTGTTATGTGCATATTTGCCGAAACCCCAATAGGAAACGAAATATCACTTTTTTTAATTTCAGGCCTCCCTTATAGCCCCCACTCCTGCCCTTCCCTAGAAATGTTTGTATAGCTTATTATAAGGAAGGAGTTAGTGCTAATACACATACCGAGTTTTATTTAGTTCAGTTGAGTCTTTGTGCCAAATAAAATTGTTGACTCCCGCTATAATTTTTAGCGTATAACGCCTTTATAGTTCGGTATACGAAAAAAGTGTATATAACAAAAGTTACTTTAAATAACAAAATAAACAACTTTTGTTATATGCATATTTGCCGAAAAACCAATAGGGAACGAAATATCGCTATTTTTAATTTCAGGTCTCCCTTATAACCCCCACTCCTGTTCGTCTCAGAGAATATTAATATAGCCTAAAGTCTAAGTTGGATTAGTAGTAATATACATACCAATTTTCATAAAATTCGGTTCAGCCGTTTATGCGTGAAAAGGTAACAAACAAACAGACACCAAAGAAACAAAATGCAGTTATGGTGTCTATGACATGTGAAACGAAAAGTTATCGTGAAATTTCGCGAAAAAAATCAATGTACAGACAGAGGTTACAATTTTATATATATATATATATACACACACACACGCGCGCGCACACACACACACACACACACACACACATACAGATATTTATTTGCAAAAATAAAGATAATGGCTGAAATCGGACTGGGGGAGGGGGAATTTCAAAAATTCTTAATTAATCCGTTATTAAGCGCCGGATTGAAAAATTGTATAGAAACAGCTGTTATAGTGAGTTAAGCTGTTATATTATGAAATAATATATTTGAAGCCTAAAAATCAGATGTTGTTCTCATTGAATTTTTACGCTTTGAGATAAATTGCATATACGTGACGCGCGTGGGAAATCTGCTTAGTTTAACGTGACGGACTTTTTTTACATGGAAATAGAGAATGAGATCACAAGTGTGTTATTATCAACAAGTGGGAAATCTGCTTAGTGTCCGCAGCCCCTTGAGCTACGGACTTTATTCTAGTGGTGGAGGGAGGGGGTAGTTTTGGCCCGCTAAGGGAAATATGCTAAATAGCCGTTGAGGGTGTGTATGAGGGGATGCCTCCTTGCAAGGTGCAGCTTTGAGACGAAGCAGAGTTCGAGAGACGAACAAAGATGGAGGAACCTTGTACATAGAAGGAACCTTGCTGGCAGACTGGGCCAGTCGTTGTTTGTATATAATTGGTTGGAGAATAGTTTGTTTGTCTGTTTCAAGGCGACTACAGTATAAACATCTCATTGAAGCAATCCAACTCTACTGGGCTTCCCTATGGCCGCCATAGCAATCTGCTTTCATCATTTATATATATTGCTTCGTTTATTTGCAACAATATTAAATATTACAAGCAAATTATGTGAATAGTAGTAACAATTGTCTTCATTATTGACTTGAGGTGGGAAGTTGTCCATTGACAATACCCACATTGGGTTGAGCTATTTGGAATTATAGTGTGCACTACACATCTCTTGGCCACTTACGCTTCGGACGTCATACAACTAAAGGGTTAGGATGTGCGGGAAGAAGAGAGTGGAATTTCTGATATCGGGATTTGGCGAGGCTATGGACAAAAGGAATGTTGAGGTCATTATGGAGAGTTAAATTAGATACGTTAAGTGGGGAATCTGTAATTTGGCGGAGTAATTGGATTGGAGGGTTTGGATTTTGGAGGAATTTGAAGGTATGGTGGAAGCCGAAAGTTCAAGTCCTTATGTCCATATTGGTCTAAGTACTGTTCTGTAGATCTGTCGTTTGTTGTGTAGTGATAGTTTAGATCTGTTGTCAAGTAGTCTTAGTAGATGTCTGTACCGTCGATTCAATATTTGTCTTTTAAGCAGATTTCCCTTAAGGGAAATCAGCTATTGAGGTCGTAATCATGACGCGAGTTTCGAAAAAATTTCTTCAAATGTCCATCGATCCTACCCAGGAGAGGACGCAACTGAGGGCCGCTCAAAATTATAATATAGATATATATATATATATATATATATATATATATATATATACTAGCTGAGATACCCGGCTTCGCTCGGGAATTCAATTGGGGCTGAATGTTGGTGGTATATTTTTGGCAAGGCTTTACTTTGTACAATATTATGACGTTTACCCGTCAGTGCAAGACTTCGCTGTTCTGCATATTGTCATATTTCCCGTTTCCTGTGCATTATGCATAGATTTGAATTATTAATGAGAAAATATTGACATACATTTGAATAAATTTTTTCATTTGAGGTACCTGGTAGTTCATATTGAAAAGAAGTGTTGAGAAAATTTCTCTAAATAACAAAGTAAACAACTATTGTTATTTGCATATTTGCCGAAACCCCAATAGGAAATCACTATTTTAATTTCAGGCCTCCCTTACAACTCCCACTCCTGCCCGTCCCTAGAAATAGTATGGCTTATTATAAGGAAGGCGTTAGTGCTAATTCAAATACCGAGTTTGGTTTAGTTCGGTTGAGTCTTTTGTGCCAAATAAAATTGTGGACTCCCGCTATAGGTTTTGGCGTATAACTCATTTATACTTCCGTACACGGCTAAAGTGCATGTAACAAAAATTACTCTAAATAACAAAACAAATAACTTTTGTTATGTTCATATATGCCGAAAAACCAATAAGAAACGAAATATCGCTATTTTTAATTTCTGGCTTCCCTTATAACCCCCACTCCTGCCCGTCCCTAGAAATGTTGGCATGGCTTGTTATATTGAAAGCGTTAGTGCTAATACACATACCGAGTTTTATTTAGTTTGGTTGATTCTTTTGTGCCATATAAAATAGTTCACTTCCTCTATAGGTTTTAGCGTATATCTCGTTTATAACTCGGTATACGACGAAAGTGTATATAACAAAAGTTACTTTAAATAACAAAATAAACAACTTTTGTTATGTGCATATTTGCCGAAAAACCAATAGGAATCGAAATATCGCTATTTTTAATTTCTGGCTTCCCTTATAACCCCCACTCCTGTTCGTCTCAGAGGATATTAATATAGCCTAAAGTCTAAGTTGGGTTAGTAGTAATATACATACCAAGTTTCATAAAATTCGGTTCAGCCGTTTATGCGTGAAAAGGTAACAAACAAACAAACAAACAAATAAACAAACAAACAAATAAACAAACAAACAAACAAACAGACACCAAAGAAACAAAATGCAGTTATGGTGTCTATGACATGTGAAACGAAAAGTTATCGTGAAATTTCGTGAAAAAAATCAATGTACAGACAGAGGTTACAATTTTATATATATATATATATATATATATATATATATTTGTCTGTTAACGCTCTAGCGGTCGCAATTTTTGTTTGATCGTTACCAAACTCGGAATTTAATCGTTTTATGTAAAAAGGAAGGTTAAATGGCTGAAATGGGACCAGTGGGAGGGGGATTTTGAAAATTCAATATATCTCCGTTATTATGCATCGAATCGAAAAATTGTATAGAATAAATATTATTACAAATTAAATGACCAATAAATATTGTTCTATACATTTATTCTGTATCTTGAATATTTGCATTTGTATTCTGTGCATGGTCGGCAGGAGTCTGCTATGTACGGGACATTCCACCGAGAGCTCTGTCGGCCGTTTCCGGAAACTGTTCGTCCCTCGTGAATAGGTTTAGAGATCCCTCACTACTACAGATGTTATTAGGCAGATTTCTCTATTGTAAAACTTCACGTGGGAAATCTGCTTAGTTTACGCAGCTCCTGCGTGACAGACTTTTTTAGTATGATGTGTGGATTTCCAAGTTAGTCGCTTGTCCAATGTGAGTCCTAGATACCTAATTTGTGATTTTTGAGGAACTAGTGCTCTATTGAGTGTAACTGGAGGACAGGTTTTCATCTTTATGATTGAAGGTTACGCCGTGTAGTTGCAACCATTGTGTTCTATCGGAAGCTACCTCTTTTCATATTACTATACTAACCCAAATCAATAAGATGCTTCATGTATTCAAAATAGTATGTTCAAAGCCCGTAGATTAACTTATGCCCAAGAACTTTACCTTCAAATATATTTGTGAAGAAATCATTGCACCTTATGATCAGTGCCTAACTATCCAGGACGGGAATAAAATGAAAAAAGGAAAAACTTGAATTTAAAACGTCCGCCACGTTTTTTTTTAGCAGATTTCCCTTAAGGGAAATCAGCTATTGAGGTCGTACTCATGACGCGATTTTCGAAAATTTTCTTCAAATGTCCATCGATCCTACCCAGGAGATGACGAAAATGAGGTCCGTTCAAAATTATATATATATATCTATATATATATATATATATATATATATATATATATATATATATATATATATATATATATATATATATATTTGTCTGTTAACTCTCTAGCGGTCGCAATTTTTATTTGATCGTTACGAAACTCGATATTTACCCGTTTTATGTAAAAAGACAGATCAAGTTCGTTAATAGCTGAAATCGAACCAGAGGGAGGGGGGGTTAAGAGGAAGGGATTTTCGAAAATTCAAAATTTCTCCGTTATTATGCATCGGATCGAAAAAATTGTATAAAATTAATCTTATTGCAAATTAAATTTACTATACATATTGTTCTATACATTTATTCTCTATCTTTAATATTAACCGAGATATTTGCATTTTTATGAAGTCTGTGGTGGGGTATAGTTCGGATTGTCGGCCATCTTCGTCATTTCTCGGCTCAGGCGGAGCTTCTTCTAACCTGGCGTTTTTAACCTTACCTTACCTTCCTTACTTTGTGAGATTTATGCAAATACGTTCTGTTCATCCCCCCCGCCGGCTTGGGTTGTTGGCGTACGGAAATTTGGGTTATTGAAATATCAATTATTCTTAGATTTCAGAGGCCGGTTAAGTTGGGAGTTTATTTTATTTAACAGAAAGATTTCTCATTATCTAATCACGGTGGTATTGTGTTACTAGTGTGCAGATTTCTCTATTGTAAAACTTCACATGGGAAATCTGCTTAGTTTACGCAGCCCCTGCGTGACGGACTTTTTTTTTGTTATCCACGCTTATTAGTTAAAAAAATGCTTCTTTTGCTTTGTAAGTCTTGTTTAGCAAGTACTATTCTTCTATTTACTTCAGCTCTACTATCATTTGTGTTCAGTGATGATGCTCTCTAGCTAACAAAACTCGTACACTATTCCAAGCACAATGTTTCCAATTTTAATATATATATATTTCCTTGGCTTTCTTTCTTCTCTGCAACCAAAACTTTTGTTTTATGAACATTTATTTTGAGTTTAAACTGATTCAGAGAATTGTTTAGTACTTGCAGCATTGTATTCATCTCTACTTGGGCCACCATTGCAATGTCATCTGCAATCTGAAGCTTTGAATAAGGCCATAGAGGGAAGGCATCTTTCTCTTCCACCTTTCTTAATTCTAGCTTCCATTTTACGTTCAATAATAATGATTTGTGCACTCTGATTTTTTTAAATATTCCAAATTAACCTTTTGTCTTTCCAACCTGTTTCCTATTAGCAGATTTCCCTTAAGGGAAATCAGCTATTGAGGTTGTACTCATGACGGAATTTTCGACATTTTTCTTCAAATGTCCATCGATCCTACCTAGTAGATGACGAAAATGAGGTCCGTTCAAAACTGTATATATATATATATATATATATATATATATATATATATATATATATATATATATTTGTCTATTACCGCTCTAGTATTTGTTTGATCCTTACCAAACTTCATATTTAAGCGTTTTATGTAAAAAGAAAGATCAAGTTCGTTAACGGCTGAAATTGGACCAGTGGAAGGGGGGGTTTAGAGGGGAGGATTTTCGAAAATTCAAAATATCTCCGTTACTATACGTCGGATCAAAAGATTGTATAGAACCAATCTTATTGCAAATTAAATTTACTATAAATATTGTTCTATACATTAATTATCTATCTTGAATATTAACCGAGATATTTGCATTTGTATTCTGTGTGTGGTCACCAATAGGCTATGTTCGGAGTTTCCGACGAGAGCTCTGGCGGCCGTTTCCATAACTATCGTCCCTTGTGAATAGGTTTAGAGGTTAGGTTAACTGTTTTTTGGGCTAGAAACTACTAGGTTATTACGCCCTAAATAATGTTTTTAGGTTTAGAGGTTTCTTACTACTACAGTTGTTATTAGGCAGATTTCTCTATTGTAAAACTTCACGTGGGAAATCTGCTTAGTTTACGCAGCCCCTGCGTGTCGGACTTTTTTTACTCATGCAGTCAAACAAAGTCTGCGTAAACAAAGCAGATTTCCTAGGTTCCAGTTTGACTTTCTAATGACCTCATCTCGCCATATATTTTCTATTACTAAAAGCCCTATGAATACAAGGAGGGGGGGGGGGAAGAATGAAAATAGTAGAAAATACTAGTAACTTACTTAATATATTAACTACGACAAATGCATAGAACAATTGTAGAGCATCAATAGTTTAACAAGATTGATTCTATAATATTTTTCGATCCGCCTCATAATAACGGTGTTATTTTCAATTCTCGACCCCCCCCCCCTCCCTAACACCCCTACCACCATCCCTATGTCGCGTCCTATTTCAGCAATTAAATAATATCCTCTTAAGGGCTGTAGGAAAAACTATAAAAACTGAGAATGATGTAGATGAAATGAACATTTTTTAGAGATAAAATCTTAATTGATAACGTTAACACCCTATGCTAAAGTTTTAAGCTTAAAGTTTCATGGTTAGTTCATGAATAAAATATTTCCTTCAAGACCTTCCTTTTTAACCTCCACTCCTGTTCGTCTCTGAGAATATTAATATACACTCTAAGTAGTGTTAGTAGAAATATACATTCCAGATTTCATAGAATTCGGTTCAGCTGTTTATGCGTGAAAATTTAACAAATTACAGATATCGTGTCGTGGAATGTGAAACGAGAAAGTATTCCATGTCAAGCTAACAAGCTTGGTATTTATTCTAGTAACTATAGCAAACTTATAGAATTTTGTAGTGTCAAAGAATAGAAATAAAAGAAAAAAAGTCCGTCACGCAGGGGCTGCGTAAACTAAGCACATTTCCCACGTGATGTTTTACAATAGAGCAATCCGCCGAATAACAGCTGTAGTAGGAAGGGATCTCTAGACCTATTCACGAGGGACGAATAGTTCTGGAAACGGCCACCAGAGCTCTCGGCAGAGAGTCCGGAAAATGGCGGGGTTCCGTCGACCACGCACAATACAAATGCAAATATCTCGGTTAATATTCAAGATACAGAATAAATGTATAGAACAATATTTATAGTAAATTTAATTTACAATAAGATTGATTCTATACAATTTTTCGATCCGACGCATAATAACGGAGATATTTTGAATTTTCAAAATTCCCCCCTCTAAACCCCCCCTCCCACTGGTCCGATTTCCGCCATTAACGAACTTCATCTCTCATTTTACGTAAAACTCTTCCATATGAAGGTTGGAAACGATCACACAAACATTGCCACCGCTAGAGCGTCAACAGACATATATATATATATATATATATATATATATATATATAGATATATATATATATATAGATATATATATATATAATTTTGAACGGACCTCATTTTCGTCATCTCCTGGGTAGGATCGATGGACATTTGAGGAAATTTTTCAAAACTCGCGTCATGAGTACAACCTCAATAGCTGATTTCCCTTAAGGGAAATCTGCTTAAAAAGGAGTTGTTGCTCAATCAATATCAAAATACTGTTACAATATAAATCAAAATCACGGATAGCAATCATTCAAGTACCATAGGCCATAAAATTCATAATTATGACAGCATTGTTTATTATAAATTATGCAAGTGTACAGATTTATTTTCCCCAAAAAAGGCCCCAAACATAACATTTTTTCTAATGTTATACTGTTTTATAGAAGTTCTCTAAGATCAGACTCTGCCGTGTGCGGCTGTACAGGCTGGAAGCTGATTATGCGCAGGACGAAGACTGCAGGAAATAACAATGTGTCACCGACAAGGGTCGCCCCTTCACAGAATATCAGATATGATTATCTCTTTGCCAGATCGCACTTTTATAGCCTCAGACGAACTTTGACCTCGCCGATCAAATATTCTCAGAAACACTTGTAAAAGTGATTTTATAATCGAAATTAATCTTTAATATTATTTAGTTTATCGAATTTAAGAGCTGTGAATCTATATGAATATATAAAAGTCCGTCACGCAGGGGCTGCGTAAACTAAGCAGATTTCCCTCGTGGAGTTTAGTAATAGATAAATCTACATACTGCTAACACAACGCCGTGAATAAATACAAACGGAAATAAGAAATGTTTCATCCAATATCAATAGCCTGCCGACAGGAAACGTTAGGTTAGAAATGTAAACAAACGGGTCCCGCCTCACACCGGAAAGAAAAACAATTACTGAAATATATCAGAATATAACACATTAATTTTATTGAGAACTATTTACTATATCTAGTACTGTAATTAATAATGAGTCAGAATAATTATTATCTCAATCAATGAAATTATAGTACTCCAAAACTTTAAGATGGGGGAGGGAGTCACCAGGATATATTTGCATGTATCTCGTATAATAAAGGTCTCTTGAATACAATTTTTGGTATTTAAACTTCCAATAATGTGATTTATTATGTATCAGAGTATTGTTTACGTAACATGAGTAGAAGTGGCGGTTTGGTGAAAACTGAAAAATGTAAATATCTCGGTTAATATTCAAGATAGAGAATAAATGTATATAACAATATTTATAGTAAATTTAATTTGTAATAAGATTGATTCTGTATAATTTTTCGATCCGACGTATAGTAACGGAGATATTTCGAATTTTCGAAAATCCTCCCCTCTAAACCCCCCCTCCCACTGGTCCGATTTCAGCCGTTAACGAACTTGATCTTTCTTTTTACATAAAACGCTTAAATATGAAGTTTGGTAAGGATTAAACAAAAATTGCGACCACTAGAGCGGTAACAGACAAATATATAGATATATATATATATATATATATATATATATATATATATATATATATATATATATATATATATAGATATATATATATACAGTTTTGAACGGACCTCATTTTCGTCATCTACTAGGTAGGATCGATGGACATTTGAAGAAAAATGTCGAAAATTCCGTCATGAGTACAACCTCAATAGCTGATTTCCCTTAAGGGAAATCTGCTAAAATTGTAACCTCTGTCTGTACATTCATTTTCCTCGACATTTCACGGTACTTTTTCATTTCACATGTCATACACACCGTAACTGCATTTTATTTCTTTCGTGTATGTTTGTTTCTTACCTTTTCACGTGTAAACGGCTGAACCGAATTTTATGAAACTTGGTATGTATATTACCCAACTTAGACTTTAGGCTATATCAATATTCTCTGAGGCGAACAGGAGTAGGGGTTATAAGGGAAGCCTGAAATTTAAGATAGCGATATTTCCTTTCCTATTGGGGTTTCCGCAAGTATGAACATAAAAAAAGTTGTTTACTTTGTTATTTGGAGTAAATTTTGTTATATACACTTTTTTCGTATACCGAATTATAAACGAGATATACGCTGAAATCTATAGCGGAACTGAACAATTTTATTTGGCACAAAAGAATAAACCGAACTAAATAAAACTCGGTATGCGTATTAGCACTAACGCCCTCATTACAATAACCCACACCAACATTTGTAGGTACGGGCAGGAGTGGGGGCTATAAGGGAGGCATGAAATTAAAATTCTCGATATTTCATTGTCTATTTGTTTTTCGACAAACGAGCATAGAACAGAAGTTGTTTACTTTGTTATTTAGAGTAACCTTTGTTTTATACATTTTTTCAGGAACAATGTATGAAGCAAGTAATTGGCGTAGAAATATTGTTTATTTAGTTTATTTAGGTGTGTCGCAATTTAAGCGATTCACACATTTTCTTGTTATGATTCTAAAATAGTAGAGGTAAAGCCACCTTATAAAAACCAATAAAAAAGGTTAAAAAATCTACAGAGGTAGGTAAAAATACGGTAATTTATTTTTTCTCCAGTGGATATTATTGCAGTCTACTAATTATTATCATATTATTTAATGTTACATCTGGTTGTAAATGTGTGTATCTTTGAGATGTTTCATGACTTTTGTAATGTATGGGCTATCGTCGTGTAGTAGTTCAGATAGGTTGGTGGGTAAGTTCTTGTCAGTTATTAGTCTGCAGTCTGTTAGTAAGTGTTTGATAGTTAGTTGTGTATTTCAGAGTGATCATAATGGTGGTTCAGTCCTAGCCATGAGGTGTCCGTGTGTTATCCGTGAATGGCCGTGCCTCAAACGAGCAAGGACTACTTCTTCTCTTCTAGTATCCCGATTACTGGACAGCCATTCACGAATAGTGTTTTTTATTTCTCGTAGTTTTGTGTCTGTCAGATGCCATTTCGCTTCCCATTTTAGACTGACCTCTTTTTTAATGAGTTTAATGGCATCGTGTCCTGTAATGTGATCAGTGTGTAATATGTCAAGTTGAGTTGCTAATTTTGCATGTTTGTCAATCAAAATATTTTCCGTGATGTCTGAATGTCCTGGTATCCAATGGATTTGCCCATCTGTGTTTGTAAGTTAGTTAGTAGTTCCTGAAGCTGTTTCGTGAGTGGGTGAGTTTAGTAAAGGTCAAGTATTGATTGTATAGAACTGTAGGAGTCAGTAAAAACATGAATGTTGTCTTGTTGTACGTTTGTAAGGTGTTGCAGTCCAAGAAGTAAGCCTTGTAGTTCTGCAGTGAAGTTGCTTGATACGTCCGGTAGTCTACACGTCAGTACTTGGTTCCCTACTATGGCGGCTGAGCCACATTTTCCTTCATATTTAGAACCATCTGTATATATGAAAAGCCCTGTCCTGTTTTCTGTAATTATGTTCCGGTACTCGTGTTTATAGTGGAAGGAAGAGAGTGGGTTTGATTTCTTGAATTTTGTGAGGGAGAAGTTAGTTTTTGGTATATGTATTAGCCAGGGTGCTTTTTGTGTTGTATGGGATAGATGTTCGGTAACGTAAGTAGTTTGACACAGTCTGAAGTGATAGGGCTTATACGAATTGGTAGTATCAATATAATCAGTCATGTTTGGATTTTGTGTGATGTACTCAATGTAAGGGCATGATTGTCTGAAAAGTGTGGTTATGCTGTATTTCTTTATATTATATGAATATCGGTGATTTAATGGAAGTTCTCCAGTTTCTGCACACAAGCTCAGCTTAGAGTTGTTCGAAAGGCAGCTGTTGCTAATCTTAGGCGTGTGTTTTGGATGACCTCGAGGATTTTTAAGATAGATGGTTTGGCTCCCGAGTAAACTATGCTTCCATAATCTAAAATAGATCTCGTATACGAGCGATATACTAGCATCATAGTTTTTCGATCTGCTCCCCATTTTGTGTTTCCAATAACTCGTAGTATATTAAGCGATTTTTTGCAGTTTTGGGATAGCATTAATTTGATTAATATGAGGAACCCAGGTCATCTTTCTATCGAAGATTACTCCTAAGAATTTTATTGTGTCTGTTGAAGGTATTTTATTTTGGTGCAGATATAAAGGTGGTGGTTTCAATCGTCTTTAGTGAAGAGGGCAGTTTTTGTTTTTGTGGTGGAAAACCATAGACCGCTTTCCTCACTCCACTTTTCTAAATTATTTATGGTGTATTTTATGCGTTCTGTTACCACATCAAAGTGAGCTGAGATTGAGTAGACGATCAGATCATCAACATACAGGCAGTAATGCACATCAGGTGGTATATATTCTGTGACATTATTGATTGCAACATTAAAAACAGTGGTACTTAAAACACTACCCTGTGGCACACCATTAGTCTGTATGAACGGGTCTGAGAGAGATGCCCCTTGTTTAACTCTGAATGTTCTATTGCAAAGGAAGAACTTTATGAACATAAGTATTCTTCACTCAGGTAGCTGAGACAGGATTGATCTCCTCCATACTGTGTCATAAGCTTTTTCAATATCAAATGATACGGCTAGTACGAGTTTCTTTTTTACAAATGCATTTAGTATGTCACTTTCTAATTTTACTATGTGATCTATGGTGGAGTGATTAGGCCTAAAACCACATTGATATTTAGAAAGGAGTTTGCTTGATTCAAGAAACTATACTAGACATTTGTTAATTATTCTTTCGAATAGCTTTGACAGGCAGCTGGTTAAGGCAATTGGCCTGTAGCTGGATTGGAGAGACTAGTCTTGGTTGGACTTCAATATAGGTATAATTATAGACTCTTTTCATAATTCAGGATATTCGTTGATTGGGAAAATATTGTTAAAAAGTTGAAGAAGAGGATAAGTGCTAAATTAAGGAGTTTCTTAAGAATATTGTAACATATCCCATCTTTTCCAGGTGCAGATTGTTTACACTTTTTAATAGCATATTTCCATTCACGCATACTAAATAATTCATTCAGTGGGTGAGAAGTGTCATGAAGAATCTGAATCGGAATTTGTTCTTTGTATTTTGGAATTGCAAGAATTTTTTATTTTTAGATTTGACATCAAATGTAGATTGATAATACTTCACAAGCGTTAATGATGTCCAAAGAGGTTTGAATAATTTTATCACCAATTTTTAAACCAGAAATTGGGGGAAATATTTTTTACTTTGAATTTTGTTAATATCTTGCCAAATTTCTTTAGATGGTGAATGTATATTTATGGATGAAATAAATTCTATCCAGCATTGCTTTTTGCTCTTTCTTATTATGGTGTTAACTCTCCCTTTTGCTCTTTTATATTGCTCTAGGGCGTAAGGGCTTGGGCATCTGAAGAAGATTCAAAATGTCCTCTTTCGTTCCACTACAGCTGCTGCACACTTTCCGTTCCACCATGGAACTGGATTTTTCTGAAGATTTGGAGCGGTTTTAGGTATAGAATTACTTGTAGCTTGTTAGAAATATTGATATGCTCAACAATTCTTTCCAATTTGAACTATGAGGTACCTCACCTGGAAAAATTAATTAAAATCTATGCTAATATTTTGTCCTTAATAATTGAAATCTATCCATAACGCACAGGAAACGGCAGATATCGTGTCTATTCTATGTGAAACGAAAAAGTATCCCGTGTCAGGCTAACAAGCTTACACAATGAACTCGTACATGACACACTTTAAACTTTTTTAAATCCACAGCCAATCAGTAAAAATATGGAGGTTATAATAATACTTTTCAACTCTCCAAAAAGTGGCAAATAGGAAAAAGTAGGAAAGCCCCCTCCCCCAAAAAAACGGAGGTTGACAGTGAGAAATGGGGGGTTATATTTGGATTCTGATCTTTTTTCAGGGGGCTTGAAAACAATTCTATTTTTTTAAAGACCACGTTAATGTAAAATAACCTTGCTGATATCGAAAAATGAAGAAATGTGTAAATAACATCTTATTTATCTATTGGCGTGGGGACACGGCTGTGCTGGCCTTGATCTAGTGTTTGGATAAACCATTGCTGTGTTGTTGTTCCAATGTGTTCCTATTCTAGTTCCAAGAACGGTATGATTACCCCAGAGGCACGAACTCATCTCATATCTCAGGGCTTACGTCCACAACTCAAATATTAAAACTCGTCATTAACGATTAATGTATAATCTTATGGCGCGAGTTAATGAGAAAGGTATGAAGTGGGTTTAAAGAGATTTATTGCGTACAGAATATGACGGAATGAAAACATGAACAAAGTTATAGTAAAAAAAAAAAGTTAATAATTTAAAGTCCGTCACGCAGGGGCTGCGTTAACTATGCAGATTTCCCAAGTGCGCCACGTATTTGCATTTATCTCAAAACGTAAAAGTTCAATGAGAACAATATTTGGTATTTAAGCTTCAAATAAAGTGCTTCATAACATAATAGAATATTGAAAATATGAGATGAGTAGGAGTCCCCACTTTACCGAAGACCGAAAACTAAAAAATGCAAATATCTCAGTAAATAATCAAGATAGTGAAAAATGGTACATAATAACATTTATAGAACATTACATTTGCAATAAGATTGGTTCTATACAATTTTTCGATCCGACGCATAATAACGGAGATATTACGAATTTTCGAAATTCTCCCGAGAGCCGAACAGTTACGGAAACGGCCGAATTAGCTTTCGCAAACTCACGAACAGAGACGATATCATCACGTCCGTTATCCGCACACACTCAATAAAAATGCAAATGTTAACCGAGACATGTATACCGGAGTAAAACCGTGTATAACAATATTTATAGTAAATTTAATTGCAATAAGATTGTTTCTACACAATTTTTCGATCCGACGTATGGTAACGGAAATATTTCAATTTTTTGAAATTCCGCTCATCTAAACCCCCCCTCCCACTTGTCCGATTTCAGCCATTAACGAACTAGATCTTTCTTTTTACATAAAACGATCAAATACCGAGTTTGGTAACGATTAAACAAAAATTGCGACCGCTAGAATGTTAATTAAATAAACAATATGTTTGTGTGTGTGTGTGTGTGTGTGTGTGTGAGTGTGTGTGTGTGTGTGTGTGTGTGTGTGTGTGTGTGTGTGTGTGTTGTGTGTGTGTGTGTGTGTGTGTGTGTGTGTGTATACATATACAAGTGCCGTGTCTTTTATCGATAAGGAACAGTAAAATTAATTTGTTCTGAATTCAAAAATAATTTATAACTTTTTGTTTACAAACCAATTTTGATGAAATTTCTTGTGAGTATCTATAAATATATTTAAAAACAATACAAAAATAAACAAAGGTACCAAATAAGTATTTGAAACCAGAAACAAATTACAAATTGTCAATTTGAGTTTTTCTGAAAGCAAATACATAGTTTCACACTAAATTATATATATATAGTTTTGAACGGACATCATTTTCGTCATCTTCTGAGTTGGATCGATGTACATTTGACGAAATCGTGTCATGAGTACGACCTCAACAGCTGATTTCCCTTGAGGGAAATCTGCTAAAATGTCCGTCACGTAGAGGCTCCGTAAAGTAAGAAAATTTCCAACATGAAGTTTTACAATAGTTAATTCTACATACTGGTAACTCTTAACAAGACCGAGAATATGAAGTGAACAAATACAAATGATAACGATAATATATGTGATTAATTTAATTAAAATTATTTACTATATCTAGTATTGCAATTTAGAATAATTTTTATCTCAATAACTCAAATTATAGTAATCCATGAACAAAAGGGGCGGGGGTTCATTAGTGAGTATTTGCATTTAGTAAAGATTTGTTGAACACAATATTTGGTATGTCATCTTCAAATAAGACGGCTCAAGATATATTGGCTTATTCTTAAGGCGCACTGAAAAAGATAGTTGAAAAATAAAATAAATGCAAATATTCTGATTAATATTTGTGATGGCGATAGAATTTATAGAAAATTACCTTTGCAATAAGATTGATTCTAGACCATTTTAGCAGATTTCCTTTAAGGGGAATCAGCTAATGAGGTCGTACTCATGACGCGATTTTCGAAATTTTTCTTCAAATCCATCGATCCTACCCAGGAGATGACGAAAATGAGGTCTGTTCAAAACTGTATATATATATTTGTCTGTTAACGCTCTAGCGGTCGCAATTTTTGTTTGATCGTTACGAAACTCGATATTTAGTAGTTGTCTGTAAAAAGAAAGATCAAGTTCGTTAACGGCTGAAATAGAACCAGTGGGAGGGGGAGTTTAGAGGGGAGGATTTTCGAAAATTCGAAATATCTCCGTTACTATACGCCGGACCGAAAAAGTGTACAGAATCAATCGTATTGCAAATTAAATTTTCTATAAATATTATTATATATATTTATTCCCTAACTTGATTATTAACCGAGATATTTGCAATTTTATGAAATTTGGGCCGATAACGGATTTTTGAATTTCCCGCGAAAAGCTCGTTCGGCTCTTTGCCGTCACCGTTTGGCTCTCCTATGTATATTTCGCTATTGTATAACTTCACGTGGGAAATCAGCTATTACGCAGCCCCTGCGTGACGGACTTTTTTCGATTCAAGATACAATAACAGAGATATTCGGGATTTTCAAAATCGGCTCCTCTAAACCCCCTCCCCCCTCAACCCAATTTCTCACTCATTAATGAACTTGATCTTTCCAGAACCATTAACATATAGCCTTTAAAAATCAAGTTTCTTAACGATAACACAAAACCTCATTTTCGTCATCTACTAAGTACAATCGGTGGACATTTGAAACTTGCGTTATGAGTACAACCTAAGTAGGAGATCTTCTTTAAAAGAAATCTATTAGAAGTCGATCCATGATGGTGATCATACCTCACCACACATTCTCTATTCCTGTGTAAAAATCCGTTTATTAGAAGAGGGGGTCACTTAATATCTGACCTACGAAAAAAAGTCCGTCACGCAGGGGCTGTGTAAACTAAGCAGATTTCCCTCCTGAAGAATAACAATAGATAAATCTACACACTGCTAACACAAGATCATCTTTAATATTAAGGG
The DNA here is from genome assembly GCA_019009955.1 of Riptortus pedestris. Lineage (NCBI taxonomy): Eukaryota > Metazoa > Arthropoda > Insecta > Hemiptera > Alydidae > Riptortus > Riptortus pedestris. Next base: position 148,668,872 of record CM032231.1, read on the forward strand.
AATAAATACTAACGAGAACCGTCTGAAATGTACACAAACAGGTCTGCCAACATCTCACCGGAAAAAAAAACAATTACCCCAATATATCAGAATATAACATATTAATTTTGTTAAAAACTATTTACTATCGGGTCATTCCACATCAATTGAACCACACCAAGACACACACTATTTCAGATTTCGATGAATCTTATTTTGGGTTTCTATTCATTCATTTGAGAAATCATACCATTTTTAGCAGATTTCCCTTAAGGGAAATCAGCTATTGAGGTCGTACTCATGACGCGAGTTTCATAAAATTTCTTCAAATGTCCATCGATCCTACCCAGGAGATGACGAAAATGAGGTGCGTTCAAAATTTTTATATATATTATATATATATATATATATATATATATATATATATATATATATATATATATTTGTCTGTTAACGCTCTAGCGGTCGCAATTTTTGTTTGATCGTTACCAAACTCGGAATTTAATCGTTTTATGTAAAAAGGAAGATCAAGTTCGTTAATGGCTGAAATCGGTCCAGTGGGAGGGGGGGTTTAGAGAGGGGATTTTCGGAAAATTCGAAATATCTCCGTTATTATGCGTCGGATCGAAAAATTGTATAAAATCAATCTTATTGCAAATTAAATGTACTATAAATATTGTTCTATACATTTATCCCCTATCTTGAATATTAACTGAGATATTTGCATTTTTATTAAATTTGGGCCGATACCGGATTTTTGAATTTCCCGCCAAAACCTAGTTCGGCCCTTTGCCGTAACTGTTGGGCTCTTGTATGGAGATTTCTCTATTGTATTACTTCACGTGGGAAATCTGCTTAGTTTACGCAGCCCCTGCGTGACGGACTTTTTTTATTTATCTTCAACGGTTTGGATTGTATGGTCTCTTAAAGTATTGAGATTTTCGTGTCTCTTATTGATAAGGAACAGTAAAATTAATTTGTTCTGTAAAAATTTATAACTTTCTTTTTTTCCAATTTTGATGAAATTTCTTGTGTGTATTCATAAATATATTTAAAAAACATAAACAAAGGTACCAAGTAAGTATTTGAAACCAGAAACAAATTACAAATTGTCAATTTGAGTTTCTCTGAAAGTAAATTCATAGTTTCATGTTAAATTGAATATCTCCAAAAGGTCATTCTAAATTTTTCTAAATATTTTTTTTAAACTTGGAATAAACAATGAAGGAATCAAATAACCACTCATTTTATTACTTTAGGTGGTAGATCACATGCCTTAGAACCAAAACAAAACAAGTTTTCCATGATTATCCTTTTCCATTTTGGAGATATTCAATTTAAAGTGAAACTATGTATTTGCTTTCAGAAAAACTCATATTGGCGCTTTGTATTTTTTTTCTGGCTACAAATACTTACTTGGCATCTTTGTTTATTTTTTTATTGTTTTTAAATATATTTCTGAATACACACAAGAAATTTCATCAAAATTGGTTTGTAAATAAGAAAGTTATAAATTATTTTTGAATTCAAAACAAATTAATTTTACTGTTCCCTATCTATAAACAACACGATAGTTTCAAAACTTTAAGGGGATATAAAATCCAAACCGTTAAAGATATATCAAATATATTTCGTATGGTTTTTCATAGCAATGAATGGAACTAGTAAAATATGTTTCAACAAAATCTGAAAGGTTGGGTATCAAAATTATTTTTTTGAGGTTGATTTGGCATGGAATCTATATCTAGTGGAGTAATTAATAATTAATCACAATAATTTTTATCTCAATCATTCAAACTTTAGTAGTCCAAGAACTTAAGACGGGAGGGGGGGGGGTCGCTTGAACATATTTGCATGTATCTCGTATAATAAAGGTTTCTTCAAAACAATATTTGGTATTTAAGCTTGTAATAAGTGATTCATAATACAACAGCTTATTGTTATACAAGACATGAGTAAGAGTGGGAGTTTACTGAGGGATGAAAACTGAAATATTCAAAATAGAGGATAAATGTACATAACAATATTTATAGTACATTATAATTGGAATAAGATTGGTTCTATTCTTTCCATTAAGAGAAATCTGCTAATATTTTTTTTAAAACTACCTTCCAATATGGATGCAGACACTAGGCCTGTTGGCCTCTACATGTATTGTAGAAAAAAGTCTGACACGCAGGGGCTGCGTAAACTAAGCAGATTTCCCACGTGAAGTTATACAATAGGGAAATATCCATACAAGAGCCGAACAGTTACGACAAATGGCCGAACTAGTTTTTGGCGGGAAATTCCGTCATCCGTTATCGGCCCACAATTAATACAAATGTAAATATCTCGGTTACTATTCAAGATAGAGAAATAATGTATAGAACAATATTTATAGTAAATTTGATTTACAATAAGATTGGTTCTATACAATTGTTTGATCCGACCTATGGTAACGAGATATTTCAAATTTTCGAAAATCCCCTCCTTTAACCCCCCCCCCCTACCACGGGTCCGATTTCAGCCGTAACGCACTTGATCTTGATTTTTACATAATGCGTTTAAATATGGATTTTGGTAACGATTAAACAAACATTGCGACCGCTAGAGCGGTAGCAGACAAATATATATATATATATATATATATATATATATATATATATATAATGCAATTTTGAACGGACCTGATTTTCGTCATCTCCTGGGTAGGATCGATGGACATTTGAAGAACTTTTTCGAAAATCAGGTCATGAGTACGACCTCAATAGCTGATTTCCCTTAAGTGACCTACCGTGTACATCCATATTGATTCGTCCTCCCAGCTTCTCTGGAAGAAAGAAAGTAGCTTTCATTACGAATGGTATTGAGGAAATTGTAAATGAGGAAGTTGTGCAGAGTGTTCTAGAGACAATGGAATCTGCAGTTATAAATAACACCAAATCAAGAAAATGGGGAGACAGAGGAAGGAAAAATTATGAATGGGTTTACAATCTTCCTCAGTTATTATTTCTACTCTACTTCCTCTACACTACTTTACTAATATCGTAATGGTTTCCTCAGGATTGGTTGCACAAAATATTCCATTTATGTACCATATTCATATTCGTTATTAACACAAATATCCTGTAAGATGTGCAGTCAATACTCAGTTACTCAATATTATACCAGAAATAAAGTCCGTCACGTAGATAACTAAGCAGATTTCCCTCGTGAATATTAATAATAGATAAACCTACATACTGCTAACACAACACCACCGTGAATATTAAGTGAATAAATACAAACGGTAATAAGAAATCTTTCCCCTCCCGGCGGGAAGCGTCTCAAATGTAAACAATCAGGTCTGCCAACCGCTCAGCGGAAAGAAAAAGAATAACTGAAACATATCAGATTATAACATATTCCTTTTATTGAAACTATGTACTTTGCCTAGTACTGTAATTTATAATGAATCAAAATAATTTTTATCTCAATCAATCAAATTTTAGTAGTCCAAGAATTTAAGACGGAGGTCAAAAGAATATATTTGCATCTATCTCGTATAATAAACGTCTCTAGAAAACAAATATTTGGTATTTAAGATTTTGCATTAAGATGCAACCTATACACTTTTTCGAGCCAACTTTATAGTAATGGAGATATTTCGAATTTTCCAATATCTCCTCCTCTAACCCCCCTCCCCCGGTCCGACTTCTTCTTTTAACAAACTTAATCTTTCTTGTACTCATGACGAGATTTTCATGAAAATTTTCTTCAAATGTCCATCGATCCTCCTACCCACGACATGGCGAAAATGAGTTCCCTTCAAAAATTATATATATATATATATATATATATATATATATATATATATATATATATACTATCTAAGGTACCCGGCTTCGCCCGGGAATTCATTTGAGCCTGAATGAAGATGGTATTTTTTGGCAAGGCTTTACTTTCCATAATATTTTGACATTTCGCGTCTCCTGTACATGTAGTTTTTTTTTATAAAGTAATGAACATATAATTTATAATCGTAGAAAGTATTCTGTCTTCCAAACCATGTATGAATAAAAGTTACTTTCCCTTGATGCGGCACAAAGCTTAATGGTGACAGCTGTTTAAGATTTTTCATAACCGCTATTAAAAATACACTTTTGTAAGTCACGATTGTAAACTGTATTGATATTGGTGTTGAGTAAAGTATATCATACATTAACGAAGCAGAGTTAATAAATACCGGAAATAACTGGGCGCACCTCCCCAGCATTCATCCTTTTAAATTATTTACTTATGATAATTAAAGAAATTCACATTCCTGAGAATAACACTACATTGCTATAAGCATCAATTAACATGTAAACATAGACCAATATGAGGTCGGCAGGGAAGCGGCAGAACTGATAGGACAAAAGAAGTAGCTGACACCTCCCTATGCCCAGTGCTGCCAACACATTTAGAATATCAATCCCGTAATACCTTAAATTATATGAACAAATCAGATTACATTTTCTTCACAATACTAAAACTGTTTGTTCAAATATTTTTCAGGTTTTAATTAAAAAAAGTATTAATTACACATAGGGAAAACCGGCATTTCTCATGAATTAATGTTTGGGTGAAGAGAAGGGGGGGGGGGGAGTATACTTTACTTGGTGCAATCTGTTACTGACGATAAAAAATAACATAGACTTGAATTATCAAGGATAAAATATTAACATAGATTTGAAATCATTAATCCAGGTGAGGTACCTACCTGGTTGTTCAAATTGTAAAGAATTGTTGAGCATATCAATATTTCTACGCAAATTACTTAGTTTTACACTGTTATACAAAAAATTGTGTAAAACAAAAGTTACTCTAAATAACAAAATAAGCAACTTTTGTCTTGTTCATATTTGCAGAAAAACTAATAGAAAACGAAATACCGCTATTTTTAATTTCAGGGGTCCCTTACAACCCCCACTCCTGCCCGTTTCTAGAAATGTTGGTATTGCTTATTATAATGAAGGAGTTAGTTCTAATACACGTACCGAGTTTTATTTAGTTCGGTTGATTCTTTTGTACCAAATAATATTGTTGACTCCCGCTATAATTTTTAGCGTATAACTCATTTATACTTCGATATACCACGAAGGTGTATATGACAAAAGTTACTTTAAATAACAATTTCATTAGGTTTTTTGTTTCAATTAGAACAATATCCACAATTTTAGTAGTTTCATCTCAAGGGATGTCAGCTATTGAGGTTGTACTAATGACGGATTTTCAAAAAATGCCCTAATATATATAGGTGGATAGAAATATAATCTAATATATAAAATTTCCACGTCACAATGTTAGTTAGCGTACTCCTCCGAAACGGCTTTACCGATTTTTACCAAATTTTATATGCATATTCAGTAGGTCTGAGAATCGGCTACTATCTATTTTTCATACCCCTAATTAATAAGTGTTGTTCACCCTTAACATTTTTTTTTTAATTTTTGTACGAAATATTTTGTTTTTATTTTTTTTATAATGCGGCATTAAAAAATACATACAACCCTAAAGTTTTACTTTTTTTATCACCAACCCCTATTTTTTTATAGCCATTTTAGTAATTTAATCATTATCATCCCGTTCGACAACTCATCAATTATACATAGTATTTTTAACTGTACTTCGATTAAAATTTCAATTTGCAATGACAATAAACAAATCCCAAGGCCAAACGATGTCTATTTGTGGCTTAGATTTGAGTACACTATGTTTTTCACGGGCAATTGTGGGCAATTGTACGTAGCATACTCTCGAGTGGGTAAACCATCCAGTTTGTTTGTGCTCGCTTAAGATGGGCTAACAAAAAATATTGTTCACGCATTTATAGCATTAAAAGATTGATGTTGTTTGTTAGAGTTATTGTCATAATTAATATGTGATATGTAATTTTAAGAAATGAACTATAATAACTTAAAAATAATATTGTTTGGCGTTTGTTATTTTTATATTCCCTTATCGTTGATAGCGCTCCATGCCTATCTCATGCATATACCACATACACACTTATAATAAGTAAGTTACTTTTTGTCTACACTAGAATTTATCTAGAAACTAGAAATAATTTATATGGCAAAACAACTTTTGCCGGGTTATCTAATTAATTTATAATATATTATTTCTTCTTAAGCAATTCATTTTTATTTTATTTTTTGGTTTGTTAAAGTTGATTTAATTAAATAAATATAAATTTATCAATGTTTTTATTAAGTAAACATTTCAGAACAGAATGCTTTTTAGTACAGAAACCTAGTTTATTTGTTATGCAATTAGATATTTAGCTCAGCCTATTTATTTAAACAAACCCCAATCACCTATTTGATTTAGTGGAGTAAGAAATTATTTCCTCTTGTTATTCGAGAACAAATTCTTAAATTTGTGCATTTCTGTTAGAAATAAATTTGAAATTTATATAAATTAAAACATTTGTTTCAATTTTCATTATAAACAAAACAATATTACTAGCTGTCAATATTAGTTAGTGAAACAAAAATTAAATTATCAGTTACAATAAAAACTTATTTTTTTAAAAATCTTGTTTAGAAAATTGTATTTCAGCTTTCTTGAAATTACCATTTGCCTCTAGAACATTTGTTTAGTAAAATTCATTTCTATATTTTTTAAAGGATAATAATAATTTTCATTTATAAAAAATTATTTCCTTTTAACTTTTAATATCAAAATATTTCTTTATACTTTACTTATCTTTATTTTTTAAATATGGCCATTGAACCACTTAGTATCAGCCCAAATCAGATTAGATTAGAAGAAAGTAGAATATTGGAACTAAAAAGTTTATTCATTAAAATATTCTTTATAACATTGTTTTGAAAATAATAATAAAATGAAGTGAGAAATAAATTTTTAGTTTTAAGTTGTATTGTTTCTAGAAATTCAAACTGGTTGTATTCAATATTTGCAGGATGTGGTTCCAAGACAATGGCCTGAAGTCGATAGAAGAATAGCATCTGCTAAACAAGCCTTTCAAAGCAAAAGGAGTATTTTAACTAATAAGCATATAAACATAGATGCCAATAAAATGTTTGCTAATTCTTTTGTATGGAGTTTACTGCTTCATAAGAGCGTATGTTATACTCTCTACAAAAGTGAATAAAATAGGTTGAAGAAATGGAAATGTGGATTAGGCACAGAATTGCCAGAACGTTCTAAATGAGGTGAGTGCAAGCAAAAGTCTTATCAAGGCCATGGAAAAAAGGAGGGTGAAACTTCTTGGGCATATCATAAAGCAAAACGATTTCATCACAAATAAATTGAAGGTAAGGTCCTTGGGCATTGGGGAAGATATAGGCGTAGAAAATCCTATTTTAAAGACATTGAACATCTTATGATTTTAGGTGAGTATAGTAATATGAAAAGAGGTAACTCCCAAAAGAACACAATTGTTAATCATGAAGATTAATTTAATATACCCCTACCTATCTGCCAATGCCCAACGAAAGTAGATGAGGTTATTAAAATTCAATTGTGACTTAAACACATTGTTTAGGAAATTAATGAATAGATAATTGTCAAAATACTGCATTACGAATAATTGGTTTTGTGTAATTGTCAAGACATAAATCTTAGAGTACTTGCCAATTATATCTTAAATACACTAAAATATAATAATAAATCAAAAATTAGTTCTGGTTTATTGTCAACTTCGCTGAATATAAAATTAACAGTGAATACAAAATAATACTCTATCTGAAAATTACTATGCTCAAATTTCTATTTTAATTGAAACAGGATGGTTCTGTTGCTATTAAAGCATTATCTAATTGGTTAATGGCTAATAAGCTAGCTATGAATGTGTCAAAAACAATTATAGATTTCAGTACACATTGCTGAAATCTTCTGGAGTGATATCAGTGAACAATTAGGACATTCTACCAGTCCCTATGATAAGGATTTTAGGACTGACTGTAGACAAACACCTAGGTTACTTTGATCTTATTGGAGAATTAAGTAAGAAACTAAATTAGCTTTGCCTCTTATTAAAATGTGTTAAGAAATATCTTCGAATATTAATAAACTATGGTTAATTTCATAGTCAGTTGACTTATGCTGTTCTACACTAGGGTGACTCAAATAATCATATTTTAATATTTAAATTGTAGAATAGGGCAATAACGTTTACATTCAACAGAAATATGAGACTTCAGTCACTATTTTTTAAGGGATCAAAAAGCATAACATTTCCCTTAATATATATGTTGTACCAGGTTTATTGCAAATTGCAATTAACCTGGTCAAGACAATTTTAGGCATTTTTTTTAACTCTTGCCCAACTTTAGACACAATTAAATCTGTTTCTTTGTCCATATATAAGCAATACATCCAGTGATGATAATTTTCACTCTATTCTTATAATAAGAAACTATGCTCAACTGATGAATATTTATACTCATATCAGCGAATCATTAAAAATTAGAAGCTTTGTTAATGATTAAGTTCATTTTTATTAGATTATTACTAGTTTTTCTGTATAATTTTTGAGCAAAAGAAGTGGACAAAAAGGAAGCATGCATAATACACTATGTGTTTATGATTTCCATAAGATACTAAGCAATCCATAGCTTGTACATTTATTTGACATGGTCATAAGCAACACTAGTTTACGGGTATTTGTGAACCATTTAATTATTGATTGAATATTTAGTATATGCATTGTTAACTGTTTGAAGTGATTTATGATTATTTTTATATTGGCTTTTAACAAAAATAGTATTTATTATTTATGTTATTAAGTGCTAAGTCATTAAAGGAAGTATGCTTTATTATAAGTATATTTGGTATATTTTAATATTAATTTTTGTTATTGTATTTAAATCAAAGGTCAGATTCCTTGAAACAGAGTTTAACTACTCGAGGCAATATATATATGACAGACATACATATACATGTACCAAAATATATTCCTTCTGAAACAAAACATGGACTTCTTTTACAAAAATTGTATAACACACAAGCATGAAACAACATTCTAGAATATGCTTCAAACCCACAACTACGTAAATATTTTGAGAAAATTGTATCATTTTCTGAGGAGTATGCTCTTTAAAGCTATGCCAAATTGTGTTAAATCTACTAAAAAAATATTCTTTGATTAAAAATAAATAAAAGAACTTCAAGTCTGAAGGATGTTTTTATAAATAAAATGAATACTGTCACTAATGTTCTATAATTACATTAAATTACAAAATATTTGTCATAAAAACCAAATAATTTGTGATCAGGTACATTGACACTTTAATGTGGGACGAGTTTCTCATCATTTATAAAGATTGTCATCCTTCAATAGATTTGCATATCAATAAATAAAAAAAAATGTATGTTATATATTTAGAGTGGTATTAAGATTGTTAATGAAATTAATTTGATATATATATAATTATTTAATTATATGGAATATGAGATAACTTTGTAATGTATGTATATGAGTATAAATGTCATTCAGTAATATGTAAAGAAATTAATTAACATAACATTAGAATTCTTTTATACGAGACCAATATACGACATATTCTATTATGCTGTTAACATTTAATAGAAATAAATAATTTCAACTAGCTTCTAATATGGAGGAATGAACTTAAACTTCATATATAAAGATTCAATCTTTTATTAGAAATCGCAACATGAAAAAATTTAAATTTACAAGATGCTATTTCCCCTCTTATAGAACAATTAATTCTGGTTTTATGATAGTACATTAATAATTACTATTCCAGTTTCATATGTAGTAATTATGTTAATAAATATTAGGAAGGAATCGGATTGCTGGAGTGGGGCCAGGGGAGTAATTTGTGTTGTCGTTTTGTGTTGAATGTTATGCTTATTCGGGATAATTTCCCAAACAGCCGACTCTACAATTCCAGCCATTTTGTCAACATTGAGACTGGCTTTGGGAGTTTAGTTAGTTACCTGCTACCGAACCAAGGGAATGACATCAACCACACTACAATATTGAGTCCACAATAACTTAGGTTAGTACTCTTATTTTACACGTTGCTATTCCTTTAATAATAAAAAAAATTGAATTAATAATACGAACGAATTAAAAATTTTATAAAATCATAGGCGACACAAACAAAGAATTTCGAAAATTTAATATCAAAGCTATAATAGGTAGAATAAAGACTTTCACTCATAAAAACATAAATTGCTTAATACAGTCTTACTTAAAAAAAAAAAAAAGAATCTGTCATGCAGGGGCTGTGAAACTAAGCAGATTTCTTGTATGCCCGTGATCATACATTACTAATGTCATTTCAGTATATTTTCCCAATTTAAGGGGAAAAAATCCGATGAATGGGTGATCAACAAAATCTTAATTGATGACATAGTGACACTAATTATTTGCGTGAATCTGACACAATGAAGGCCCATTGAACCCCATATTTGGTACTTATGCTTAGAACAAGACGTTCCATGATATATTCTCTTATTTTTAAACTGCAATGACTAAAAGTGGGAAAACTAAAAAATTGCCAATATCTCGGTTAATACTGAAGGTAGAGAATATATTTATTTAACAACATTTATTGAACAACAAATCTGAAATAATATTGGTTCTATACAATTTTTCGATAAGATGTACAATAACGGATATATTTTGAATTTTCTAAATTCCTCCCTCTTAACCTCCCCCTCCCACTGGTCCGATTTCAACCGTTAACAAACTTGGTCTTTAATTTTACATAAAACATTTAAATATTGAGTTTAGTACTAATCAAACAAAAATTTATGCTACTAACAGACAAATATATATTCTATTTCCTTTGGGTAAAGTTCTACTATCGTAACTTAAATGTGGATCATAATAATTTATTTTCATATCATCCTCCTAGTTTTATCAGATTTCCTTTAATTTCCATCGATTATTCAGGAGATGACAAAATTGGAGTCCCTTCAAAACTGTGAATATACATTTGTTTGTTAACGCTCTAGCGGTCGCAATTTTTGTTTGATCGTTTCTTAACTCCATATTTAAACGTTTTATGTAAAACTAAAGTTCTAGTTTGTTAATGGCTGAAATACGGCCAGTGGGAGGGGGAGTTTAGAGGGAGGAATTTCGAAAATTCAAAATATCTCTGTTATTATATGTTGTTTCGAAATATTCCATAGCACCAATATTATTTCAAATTTGATGTTCTGTAATTGTTATCCACGTTTTTTCATTACCTTGATTATTAACCAAGATATATGCATTATTTTAGTTTCCAGCCTACAGTAAACCCCCACTCTTACTCATGTCATATTAACAGTAAGCTGTCATTTTATAAAGAAGCCTAGTGTTATTCTCATTGAACTTTTACATTTTGAGATAAATGCAAATTTGTGGTGTACATGGGAAATCTGCTTTAGTGACGCACCCCTGTGTGACAGACTTTTTTTAAATTTATTCTGTTTCGATTTTTCATAATAATACTAATAGTAGTTCTGAAGATTTCACTTGAAACTTTGTCGAATGCAATGGATCTAAAAACTTTAGAAATTCCAATAAAGGGTTAGAACTGCCAATATAAATGATACTATTGTCATACCTATCGGTGGAGACCGTCGTAACTGGCTGATGGTTGAGTACATTAGTACAACTGTACATGAGTACAACTATTGGCAGGCTTGAAGATGATGCCATCGCATCGAAAGCGCTTGCCAGCGTTACTCAACCATCAGCCAGTGACGACGGTCTCCACCAATAGGTATGACAACTTTAGAAATTATTCTATTCATAAGCCCACTAATAATGTTCAAAGGACCCCTCATTTTTTTTTTTTTTTTTAAGGTTTTATAGATGAACATTTCTTAAACTTATCATCTCACTCATGTATCTACATTTACTGCCAACATTTCAGTTATCTATTCCAAGCAAATAGTTGGACCCCCTAAAAAGTGTATTATTTTTGGTGGCATTCATAATTAGTTACTTGTAATGTTTTACCAGAGTTGTGTGTACTTAAATTATAAGCTTATCTTTCAAAAATTAATAGATAAAATTCAGTAATAATTACTTTTTAACCATTCATGTTGAGTTTGAGCACATATTTTTATTGGAATGAACCATTGAATGAAACAAATTTAAAAGAGAAATAAAAACTAAATAAATGGCTACTATGGGACAGGAAATCTTTACTTTTTACAATTTCCCTACATTTTACTTAGGCTTAATTTCAACATGATGGGGTGTCTGACTTCAGATTTTCCTCTCTGAAACCAACATACAGGGACACGATTAAGGTCTCAACGTTCACAATCCCAAGTTGACAGATTTTAGGCTTAAATAAAGTTAGATTTAATTGAAAACTGAGGAACTAGGAAGTGTTTGCTAGTGCAAAAGAAAAAAAAAAAGATATGTCTGATTTTGATGAACGACTTTGATCTTTAGTTTCATGTAAAACTGTTTCTTCTTATTCTGGACCCAATATTCTTATATGTTACTCATAGTTTAAGTGCAAATGTCATATAATATATCATGTTAGTATTCATTTATTAATGCAGTATGAAGCAATGAATTATCATCATTGTTTTTTGTTTTTTTAAATTAATGTTACTATTTTTCGGAAAGGGATTTCCCCTGAAGAGGTGGTAGTAAGGCCACAAAGCACAAATTAAAAACTGTGGAATTAGGAAGTTTTTTTGGGAAAGCAGTAGCATGGAAGAAAAATACATTACAATACTTTATAACTTACGGAGTCCTCCTGAAGAACTGTCAAGAATAATAATGCCACTACATAAAGCTTAGGAATTTCTCTCCCCTAGATACAAGTTTTCTTATTTTATAAAAATACAAATTTCTATAAATTATACCTATAATAAATTTTTAAACTGATACAGATTGTTAGTAGAAAATAATATTAATTGATGAAAATATAATAATTTTAGTTCTATCAAAATTTTCTTTTTGTAGTTTCAGTTTAAATTTGATTTTATTTTGAATTCCTGGTTAATTTGAAAGAAAAAAAAAACGTTCACTTTATTATTTTAATTTTTTGAAATAGACCAAATTTGCGCAAAAAAAAACTAACAGCACAAAAACGAAAGCCTTAGCACTTCATATTTAGGGCTGTTATAGCATCTAGTTGTCACCTCCCTGTTTGATCAAAATTAACTTAGAAAGGAAGAGGGGGGGGTAGAGCAAAAATAAAAATTTCAAATTTTTCCATGCCTATTAGACATGAAGAAGGCGTAGGACCATTTTGTTTATAATAAAAGTCTGTCACACAACTGGTGTGTAAAGTAAGCAGATTTCTCACTGGAATACAATTCGCTGATGATCTCAGCACACTCTCTATTCTCTAATTCTCCGACAGTAATAAGCCAAATATAAACAGAAACTAAAATGTTACTTGGACTTATGATGATTATTGATTGAGGTACTTAAAGTGAAAATCATATGAGTAGAAGCGAGGGTTTGAGTATGATAAGTACAACCTCAATAGCTGATTTATACTAAGGGAAATCTTAAACTAACACATATAACATATCGATGTAGTATCTACAATATTTATATATCAAATTATTAGATATCTTTAATATTTATACTGGGTTCATGTGCCTCCTACCTTAAAATCTATCTATCTTAAAAGGCTAAGACTTGGTCTGCCATAATTGTGACGCCTGAAGAATCTTTTCAGTTCATATTCAGCCTTGTAACTTCCTCCAGTATTTCTCCAGTGACCCTAACTTTGGAATTTCCAATGAAATGCCATACTTTTTATGACGGATTCTTGTAGAACTTCAAATTCTAAAAAGAGTTTATATTGGTGGATTTTTTGAATAGATGCATGATTAGCTGTAAAATGCCAAAGGCATGTTTTTTAAACACAAATCATTATTTATCTCAGAAAGGGTACATTTCTTTTTACTTCCTGTAGTCTCGTTTCTAAGATAATTGTGTTCAATATAATGTAACATTTCTGAGATAACGATTTGTGTTAAAAAAAAAAAAACGTGTTTTGGCCTTTTACGGTTATGGATTCGTCAAATCAAAAAAAATCATTTAAACTCATTTTAGAATCTGTTTTTGACAAGAATCTGTCATAACAAGTATGTCATTCCTTTGGAAATTCCAAAATTATGGACACTGGAGAAGTGCTGGAGAAGTTAGGAAGTTCAATTTGAACTGAATATATTCTTCAGGGGTAAGCTCGCAAACTTAGGACACCCTGTATAACACATTATTGGATATCTATAATATTTATATTACATATCAATGGATATCTATAATATTCATATAGCATATTAATGAATATCTATAATATTTATATAAACTATCAGTGGATATCTATAATATTTATATAGCATATTGGTGGATATCTATAATATTTATATAACCTATCAGTGGATATCTATAATATTTATATAACATATGAATGGATATCTATAATATTTATATAACCTATCAGAGGATATCTATAATATTTATATAACCTATCAGTGGATATCTATAATATTTATATAGCATATTGGTGGATATCTATAATATTTATATAACCTATCAGTGGATATCTATAATATTTATATAACATATGAATGGATATCTATAATATTTATATAACATATTGGTGGATATCTATAATATTTATATAACATATCGGTGGATATCTATAATATTTATATAACATATTGGTGGATATCTATAATATTTATATAACATATTGGTGGATATCTATAATATTTATATAACATATTGGTGGATATCTATAATATTTATATAACATATTGAAGGATATCTATAATATTTATATAACCTATCAGTGGATATCTATAATATTTTTTTTTAACATATGAGTGGATGTCTACAATATTTATAAAATATAAACACATATAACATTTCAATGGATGGCTATAATATCTATGTAGCATATAACACTTGTAACATATTAGTAAATGCCTGGAATTTACGTAATAAATTAGTGGATTTTTTTATTGTTTATCCCTGTAAAAGGGTAGTTATATTTTTATCCGAACCATACATGAGACTATATATTGCATATTTACACAAAATTATTAAAGATATAAAAATACACTCGAAATTACAATATTATAAAATAGTAAAAATAAAATCCACTGATTCAATTCAAAGCAATCATGAGTGGTATTGATTCTTATAAACACATTAACTAAATTTCTCTAATTCATTAGGAACTGTGTGGTAAATAAATTCTGGATTCATGGGCCACCTTTATCAGCTCTTCACAGTTTTGAAATGGAACATTTTCTGTAATTATCTGTAAGCAGGGAGTCATAAATTAAGCTTATATGTAAGTTGGTTGTGTTCAGTGTAATTTTCACATGAGCATATGTTTTGTTCAGTACGTTTAATTTTGTGTAAGTAAGAATTTGTTGAGTAATGTCTTGTAAGTAAGATCTGAAATGATATTGGTATAGTCTTGTGTATTGTTTTATTTATGCCATGTATAAAATATTTCAGATGTACTCCTTCTAAAAAAGAACTCCATCTTAATTGTGATATTTAAAAAAAAATAGTGGATGCCTTTGATGTTTATAAACCATATACTTTATTAAATAATAGTAGAGTATCTGGGGTGTGAGTATCGGCTATACAAAGTCACAATTCCTCAAATAGAGGACATATTATTTATTCTAATTATCTTGTGACTTTTTTTTTTCCAGAAATGGACTGGGAGTGGCTGTTGCTAGCCGTGTGCTTGCAAGCTATCATAAAGGACACGACGTCCAAGGATATAATTGCTCAGGTCTACCCTAAGAGGCTCATCCAGTATGTTCCAGAAAGATTTCTCAGCATGACCATAGACCCTGGATCAATACTTGTCGCTGGAAACCTTGGGTAAAAATTTTTTATTCACTCAATGTAAATCGCTCATAGCTTATGCATAATGGTTAGATATTTATCTCAGATTTTCTCGATGCTATATATAAATAAGGTTTAGAGAGCGCAAATAAAAAGTCTGTCACACAGGGGCTGCGTAAACTAAGCAGACTTCCCACTTGAAGTTTATTGGTAAACTAGAGAAATTTACAGTTACAGAACGTGCCAACTAGCTTTTGGCGGAAAACTTATGGACTAGGACCGAATGTCAACAAATTTCATCTCATTCATTTTTTGGCGGAAACTCACGACTAGGACCGAAAGTCACAGATTTCATCTCGTCCATTATCCGTACACACTCAATAAAAATGCAAATATCTCGGTTAATATTTAAGATAGAGAATAAATGTATATAACAATATTTATTATACATTTTAATTGCAATAAGATTGGTTCTATTGAATTTTTTGATCTGACGTACAGTAACGGAGATCCCCCTCCCACTGGTCCGATTTCAGCCATTAATGAAGTTGATTTTTCTTTTTACATAAAACGTTTAAATATCGATTTTGATAACGATCAAACAAAAATTGCGATCACTGAAGCGTTAACAGTTAACAGACAAATAATACACACACATATATATATATATATATATATATATATATATATATATATAATTTTGAACTGACCTCATTTTCGTCATCTCTTAGGTAGGATCAATGGACATTTGAGGAAATATTTCAAAAATTACGTCATGAGTAGGCCCTCAATAGCTGATTTCCCTTAAGGAAAATCTGCTAAAAGGGTCATTAATGAATTCAGTCTGAAATGGAGTCGGATCAAGATGGTCTTAAACCAGAATCTTTGTGTTGAATGAATAAAGATGTAACTAGAAATTGTGTACTGAATTATAGTTATAGACTACATAAATTTACTATAAAATTATTTATTTTTGAAGATTCTAAAGGAGTATAAATTGAATACGTTTCGTTCACTGATAGACTTAAATTAATAGTTATAGACTACATAAATTTACTATAAAATTATTTATTTTTGAAGATTCTAAAGGAGTATAAATTGAATACGTTTCGTTCACTGATAGACTTAAATTAACTTTCATGAATTATATATTTGATTGTATCATTATGAAATAATGTCCAACTTAAATTTACATTAGTATGTTTAGGGGTTTAGTTGCTAGCAATGAAAAATTAAACGGTTATTGTTAACTGAATTAATTATGGAGACTTCTTATTGTCTATTGTATTATGTTTAGAACTGAAGCATTGAACATGGCCCAAAGTTTGTCTCCGTGCTTCGTAAGGCTGGGTGGCAAATCAACAAACTACATCAAATTCGGAAAGGAACTTCTCATGGAGAACACAACAATCACAGGTAAATGATACTTTTTTTTTTTTTAATTTTTGCACGCATCTGTATGATTAGTATATCTAATATATTGTTATATCACAAGAGATTCATCTGTTGTGAGGGCTGTTTCCTTGAATGAATATTTTAACTGCAGAGTTAACTCATTTAGTGCAATCTGGCATGCTAGTTTATACCAAATGCGACTCTTTTAGACACTCTCTCGAGAGACTTCCATCATATCGATGTACTGTCAAATTGATTTACTCACTAGACTCCCAACATTCCACCAGCCCCATGGCACTCTGCTTTCATGCATAAGTATGTCTTAATATACAAAAAAAAATCCGTCACGCAGGGGCTGCGTAAACTAAGCAGATTACTCCCTCGTGTAGTTTATCAATAGATTAATCTACATACTGGAATTTTCCCCCCCCACCTCTGCCCTGCTTACCTTTGGGTTTCCCCATACCAGCGGTCTCCATTTAATAAGAGATAAAATTTTGAATACATAAATTGGGCCAGGTAACTTAGCCTAGCTCACCGAGCACAGCTAAGCATAAAAGTGCAATATTTGGGAGATTTAGTTTAAGTCCGAAAAGTCCTAGGGGAACCCGCAGCTGCGACTCCTTTGCCTCTGTTCAAAGAAGTGGCAGCAAGAGCCTAACTAACTAGCCTACATACCTAAAGCCTAAATACTAACCTAAACTCACATTAACAATTCATATAAACATATACAATAATACAATACTCCTATATACATACATTTTTACTTGGTTTTTAAAAACTCTTGGGCAATGGTCGTGAATGCTGAAAATATATCAGCGTCGTTTTCCAACATGTGGTAGCTCTCAGGAGGCCAGTTCACATATGAGAACACTCATTAGCTGAAGGCGCTTGGCGTTGAAACGCGGACATTGGAGGATCACATAGTCAGCCGTTTCCAACTCGCCACAAGAGCACAATGGGGATTCCTTTCGTTTGAAGAAGTACATACTGGTATCACAATAGCACCATCGACATCAAGTGAAATAAGGAACCTCCAGACGGGAAGCACCTGTAACGTAAACAAACAGGTCTGCCACCTTCCCACAGAAGAGAAAAATAATTACGGAAATATATCAGAATATAACATATACACTTTATTGAAAACAACTACTTACAATATCTACTGTACAATCTAATACTGTAATTTATAATGGATCAGAATAATTTTTATCTCAATTAATAAAATTTTAGGAGTCCAAGAACTTAAAAGGGGGGGGTCACCGAAACATATTTGCAATTATCTCGTATAGTAAAGGTCTCTAGAAAACAATTTATGGTGCTTAAGCTTCGAATAAAATGGTTTATTATATAACAGAGTATTGTTTATGTGACAAGAGCAGAAGTGGGGTTTTCCGAAGGATGAAAACTGAAAAATGCAAATATCTTGGTAAATATTCAAGATAAAGGATAAATGTATATAACAATATTTATAGTACAATAAGATTGGTTCTATAATATTTTGATCCGACTTATAGTAACGGATATAATTCGAATTTTCCAAATTCCCCCCTCTAACCCCCCCCCTCTCTCTGGGTCGATTTCAGCCATTAACGAACTTGATCTATCTTTTTACGTATAACGTCGAGTTTCGTAACGATCAAACAAGCATTGCGACCGCTAGAGCGTTATCAGCTATATATATATATATATATATATATATATATATATATATATATATATATATATATATATATATACATAGTTTTGAACTGACCGCATTTTTGTCATCTTATGGGTAGGATCGATGGACATTTGAAGACATTTTTCGAAAATCGCGCCATGAGTGCGATCTCAATAGCTGATATAGCTCTCAACAGCTAATAATACATATCTCTCACGCAGGGACTGTGTAATATAAGCAAATTTCTCAAGTGCTGGTATGATACACTAGAGATCTATTGTTAGTGTCTATTCTGACTCAAAACAAGAAAGTACTCGCTGAATATTTGAGTTTGAATAAAATGTATAGAAGAACAATTGTAGAAGATCCGTAGTTAAACAACATTGGTTCTATAACCTTTTATTCTCCGACACATAATTACGGAGATACTTGGAATTTCAAACCCCCTCCCCCCCCCTATTCCTGGTCCGATTTCAACCAATAAAAAAATCGATAGTGATGACGAAAACAGTTAAATATCGAGTATGGTATAGATCACAAACATTTAGCTAGATAGATAGCAAATAGGTTGAAATAGCATTGGAATTCTTTTTCGATCCAACATATGACACGGATGATATTTAGAATTTGGGAAATTTCTCCCCCCTCCCCTAAACCTACCCTCCTCCACTTCAGCCGTTAACGAACATGATCTTTCTCTTTACATAAACTCTTATATATCTAGTTTGGTAATGATCAAACAAAGATTGTGACCTCTAGAGGAGTAACAGACAAATACACACATACATATACATGTATATAAGTTTGAACAGACTTCATTTTCGTTATCTCATAGGTAGGACTGATTGACATCTGAGGACATTTTTCAAAAATGAGTAAGTTACCTCAATAGATGATTTCCCTTAAGGGAATGGTGATCTGAGATCAATAGTGTTTCATATAACACCACATGGGGAAATATGCTTAGTTACACAGCCCCTGGGTGACAGTAACGTCCACTTTTGCAAAAAGGCTAATTGGGACGGGTTATCTACAGGTTACAACCCTTTACTAGCCAGGCTAGGACTTATGATGTTTTTTAATGAATTCCGTCACTAAATTATTTCCTTAGCCCATGCAAGAATCGAACTCGCCACTCTAGGTTCACCATGTGAGTTCATGGTCAACGCTTTAACTTGCATGCCTAACCTGAGCCCTATATCTATATATATATATATATATATATATATATATATATATATATATATATATAAATATATATATATATATATATATATATATATATATATATATATATAGACACACACACACACACACACACATACACACACACACTCCAACAAACAAATTAAGCTGCCGCCCCTTTTTTGGGGTACCTATCAAGGTCAGCCTTATTATCTTGCCTTATTTAAGGTAATTATTTTCCATTTTTGAAGTATTATATAAATATCGTTTCTGTAGGGGATGTTCCAAAGGGAGGTTAAGTTCACTTTATTCTGATACACTATTCTGATGGACCATATTTAAATATTAGTTGACATTTGTCTTATTTCTTTCTCCCATTCTTTATAATTCAGATCTTTTTGAAGAGTATCTCTGCAGTAGACTTTGCTAATAAACCTCTTGTTCGATCCAAACAGTAACCCTTTAGCTTGTCCTATTTTTGACCTAATGTATTTTTCCTTTGAAATATGGACAGCATTTGGGTGTAGATGCCTATTTCTTATTTTTCTAAATTTACTTCTTGTTGTTGTTCACTTTGTTTCGAAATCTTACTGTTATGATCATTGATATATATCCTTGCCATCCCTTTTCTTGAAAATGACAATATCCCTCTCTTTCTATGGACCCATCTGATGAAAATATATATATATATATAAAATATATATATATATATATATATATAAATATATATACTGAGGCTCAGATTACCCGGCCTTCTCTCCCGGGAATTGATTTGAGGCTGAATGGGTGAGGTAGTATTTTTTTGCAAGGCTTTTATTTTGCACACAAGTTTTGACATTTACCCATCCCAGTGTTAAAGTTTCAAAACCGTTGTTGTTGGCATTTGTTAATAATATAATTAAGTTTTTGATGTGAAGAACTTCACCGTCCTCCATAATGTCATATTTCCCTCCCGTCCTCCTGTGCATTATGCATAGATTTCATTTATTAAAGAAAAAATATTAACGTAAGAATTTGAATAAAATTTTTCCTGCTGAGGTACCCTGAATAGTTCAAATTGGAATGAATTGTAATGAGCGCATATCAATATTTCTACGCAAATTACTTGTGCTCCACACATTGTTTATCCAGGAAGGAAAATTGGGTTTTTAAAGCAAAAGTTAATCTAAATAACAAAGTAAACAACTGTTTGTTTTATGAGCATGGTTGTCGTACAAAAACAAATATACAATGAAATATCCCAATTTTTAATTTCAGGCCTTCCTTTATAAAACCCCACTTTCCCGTTCTAACCTAAACATTTTAATATAGCTTATAATCACGGGAGAATGTAAAGCTAATTGACATACCGAGTTTTGTGAAGTTCTGGTACAATCGTTAGCGCCCAATAAAATAGTTGACTCATTCCCGCTTTAGTTTTATAGTGGTATAATCCTCCGTTTATTACTTTGTTAAAAGACAAAAATAAGAATCACACGAGTTACTCAAAATAACAAAATAAAACAAAACTTTTGTTATGTATCATATTTTACCCGAAAAAACGAATATACAACCAGATACCGCTATTTTTTGTTTTAAAATTCAGGCTTCCTTATAACCCTCACTCCTGCCAGTCCATAGAAATGTTGGTATGGTTTGTTATAATGAAGGAGCGTTAGTCCCAATACACCGTACCGAGTTTTTATTTATTTTCGGTTGGGTCTTTTGTCCCAAATAAAATTGTTCACTTCCGCTATAGGTTTTAGCGTATATCTCGTTTAGTATAATTCGGTAATAACGTAAGAAAAGTGTTACATTAAAAAAAAGTTACTCTAAATAACAAAATAAACAAACTTTTGTTATGTTCATATTTGCCGAAAAAAAAACACCAATAGTAAACGAAATATCCCCGCCCCCCCCTATATTTTAATTTCTTCTGGCTTCCCCAATAAAAACAACCCCACGTTCCTGTTCGTCTCAGAGAAATAAATAATAGCATAAAGTCTAAGTTGGGTTAGTAGTATTTAGCCTAAAGTCTAAGTTTGGGTTAGTATAATCCGGTTCTAAGCCGTTTATGCGTGAAAAAGTAACAAACAAACAAATAACAAACATATCACGAAAGAAACAAAAATGCAAGTTATGGTTTCTATGAACATGTGAAACGAAAAGTTATCGTGGAAATTTTCGCGAAAAAAATCAATTTACAGGACAGAGGATTACAATTTTATATATATATAGTATATCTATATATATATATATATATATATATATCTATATATATATATGTGTGTGTGTGTGTGTGTGTGTGTGTGTGTGTGTGTGTTTAGTACCAAAAGCAAACACATCCCAAAAAAGTACCATTTCTGGGACAAATGTTTTATGTTCATATTTTGATTAGAATCATCATAATTATCGATTTTTCTTCATCTTTTTACAGAGGATCAGTGGGACAGCGTGTGCAAGTTTGGATCAGCCGCAGGACTCGACCTGATAGCCAGTATAAACCCGACTGACAGGATGAACGGAGTCTGGGATTCTAGAGATGCATTGCAGCTCATCTCCTATTCGGAAGGACGTGGCTACAATGTCGCCTGGCAGCTTGGATACGGTAATATCTCTCCTACCAGAAATAATTAATGCTTAGATAATTGACTTACTCGTTATATAATTTTAATTGAAAACATGAGATCGATTAGTCGATGAAGACTAAATTTTAGGAAATATAGCTTAATAAAGTTTAAGCATAGAACGCACTGACAACACGACTCTCGACACGACGAAATTATACATTTAAATCTACACATACACATAGACTGGATTCAGTCCAATCAGGAAATATTGGAAACGAACAAGCTGACACTTCAGCAAAGGAAGCAGCTCAAGATACAAAAATAATCCCAGAATTCTCTCTCGTACCACTCTCATACATTAAAAGTCCGTCACGCAGGGGCTGCGTAAACTAAGCAGATTTCCCACGTGAAGTTTTACAATAGAGAAATTTCACGAGAGCCAAGCAGTTAAGGAAACGGCCGACCTAGCTCTGGGTGGGAAACTCATCCGTTAGCTGCCCAGATTTAATAAAAATGCAAATATCTCGGTTAATATTCAAGATAGAGAATAAATGTATATAACAATATGTATAGTAAATTTAATTTGCAATTAGATTGATTCTGTACAATTTTTCAATCCGACATATAGTAATGGAGATATTTCGAATTTTCGAAAATCCTCACCTCTAAACCCCCCTCCCACTGGTCCGATTTCCACCGTTAACGAACTTGATCTTTCTTTTTACATAAAACGACTAAATATCGAGTTTGGTAACGATCAAAGAAAAAGTGCGACCGGTAGAGCGGTAAAAGAAATATATGTGTGTATATATATATATATATATATATATATATATATATATATATATACACACAGTTTTGAACGGACCTCATTTTCGTCATCAACTAGGTAGGATCGATGGACATTTGAAGAAAAAACTCGAAAATTCCGTCATGAGTACAACCTCAATAGCAGATTTCCCTTAAGGGAAATCTGCTAAAAAGACACACGTAGCGGCACAAGTGGAAGAGAGAATGGACGACATGTAACAAATCTTACAGCTTACATCAATACATACCAAATATAACTCA